>CM060947.1:245116634-245134134 GCA_030765055.1 Mantis religiosa | reverse complement strand
CTAACAAATGTTTGTATACAAATAGAATTTTGTATATCGAGATTTAACTGTATTGGAACACCACAGTGAAGCGAAATAATTATTAATTTTTAGATGAGTCGTATTTATTACACATCTGCTTCACTTTCGTACCTATTTTGAGGACATGTTTCGCAAATCATTGTTTGCATCTTCGGCTCTTATGCGACTAAAGCTTAATCCAGTGGTGTGGGTAATTCTGGGGTTGCTGCTGCCATCTGTTGATTTAGTGATGAACTTAAATGTGGGATTCTCTTCTGGCGGTATTTCAAAGTTCATTAGTTGTTTTTATGTTTTTCTATGTATATCCTCTCCCATATGACGAGTTCACTATGTTTTTGTAAGTATTTTAGTAATTCTGTGCTATCTTCAATTTCATGATTAGCAACAGCAGCTCATTTCTGGTCTGAAAATCATGAAATTGAAGATAGCACAAAATTACTAAAATACTTACAAAAACATAGTGATCTCGTCATTAGCAACAGCAGCTCATTTCTGGTCTGAAAATCATGAAATTGAAGATAGCACAAAATTACTAAAATACTTACAAAAACATAGTGATCTCGTCATATGGAAGAGAATATACATAGAAAAACATATAAACCAACTAATGAACTTCGAAATCCTGCCAGAAGACAACCCCACATTTAAATTCATCACAAAATCAACAGATGGCAGCAACAACTCCAGAACTACCCACACCACTGGATCAAGCGTTAGTCGCATAAGAGCCGAAGATACAAACGATGTTTTGCGAAACATGTCCTCAAAATAGGTACGAAAGTGAAGCAGATGTGTAATAAATACGACTCATCTAAAAATTAATAAGAATTTTGTAGTTTCACATGTAGTTTCAACAGTCTATATTGGATTTACAATGGATAGCATTGTTGTCAGTTCTTCAATACACATACATTCAAATATCTCTTTTTTATTTATGTCCTCCAACGTCAAGTTATCGGACGATGAATGAAATGGGTGAAACGATGTTCAAATCAGCCCGGGATCCATAGAGCTTAGACTTTTCTGACATTCATCTTTAAGGATAAGAGAAAACTCCGGAAAAACCTTATCCAGGTAACTCACCCTGGCCGAGATTCGAACTCGGGACCTCTTGAACGTGAGGCAGACACGCTACCATCTACGCTACCGAGGCGGTCAAAAATACCTTTTGTATAGGCATTAAAGGTAAATTGGCAATGATTTGTAATTAGAGCATTAAGATTCTACTTACGGTATTATCAGAATAATTTGTAATTTAGATAATCTCGTATAGAATAAAATAAATAATTATATAATTATTATAATTATAAAAATAATTTTAAAAGTACTGAAACTGTCAAATTTTCTCTTAAACTCATTAGGAAGAGCGTTACATATTTTGATCGTTTCATAATACAGACCTTTCTGGAAGCAAGAAAGTTTAGCGCTGGTATGATTAACGTTACACTGAGTTTATGTGAAAATAAAATGCCCATCGTAGATTTTAATTATGTGGGTCATTTATGCATACAGCACTGATAGCTGTATAAAATCACTTGAACACCCAAATTTTACACACTTTAAGGATTTGTTGGCTATTTTTTCTTTGAATCTTATTAAACGTAAATGCTGAAGTCCAATACGTAAAAATCTACAGCACTGCAGTCACTCGATTAAGTATAGCACATTTTGACCTGCGCACGTTTAAGGTGCATTTGTACGTGCACGACTGGTATTAAGTGGCTATCTTGTGGCGAAATACCTATATACAAGTGTGTACTAGGCTATGTGGTAATTACGCAAAATTAGCTTCAGACTTCTTTATTTTCCCCAAAATCTTTAGTACAATGACAACTTATAGTCACCTTCTCTTTTAAACAAGTACACAACTTCGACTGTCTCTACAGTATTCCTTTAAGTCTCTGTAGCACGCACCTTTTGTGTTGTTATAATCTTTCCGACTATTTACACAGGTCCACCACTAACACGGAGCTACACGCTGATTCTGAGCACAACTCTGACATTCTTACGAGGTGTGTTTCGCTGCTTGTCCTACGGCACGTCTATTTCTCACCACAAAGCCGCATTTACGGACACGTGACCTGCTTCTTGAACCGTTACACGGCCTGCCGACTCCTCACCACCAAACTTGGAACGTACTACACTTCTATGCACTATGGAATGATCGAATGGTACGTAAACTGCTCCATGGCGACGACCCTTCCCCTTGAAGGACTGACGCTCGAAGTTCGACACACAAAAACTCCGAAACTCCCTCTGCTATCCACTTCTCCGGGCCTTGCATCAACTTTTATATAATTTTGCGTGACACGATAGATCGTTCTAGAAGTCGAATGTTCTCGTCTTACATTTTGGAACAATATCGAATGGTATCTACGCAGAACAACATAGCTCGCCCCCTGCTTCCTGACATCTACCGGCTGTCCTGTCCTGTTCCGCCAGCCACAAGGTGCTTCCGATCCTCCCACGGCTCCTACCGCAGAATTGTAATGGTGTATAACTTCTCCACGACTAGCCCCGTGATCGTCTATGTGATAGTACTATCTACAACTTTTCGTTACTGCCGCTAGGTGGTGGTTATGAGGTCTCGGTCTTCTCAGCAGAGCTGTATGCCATCCTCTATTTGCTCCTTTTTATTTGCAAGTTAGCTTCTGGCTCTTTTATTGTCTGCACTGACTCTCTAAGTGCTCTTCAGGCCTTGCAACAGCACACTGCCGCTCACACCCTTGTTTCAAAAATACAGGCCCAGATCTCGCAAATGCTCAGTCGAGGATACCATTTTGTTTTTACTTGGAGCCCAGGCCATGTGGGGATTTCCGGGAACGAGGAGGCAGACGCGGCTGCTAAGTCCGCTTGCCGTTTGCCCCGGAGTTTAACAACTACGGTGCCATACCAGGATGTGCAACGTTTTTTCCGTCGCCAACTCCTTTCTGCTTGGCAGCAGTCCTGGACAGCTTTGGAAGGCACAGAACTCCGGGTGATAAAGGAGAGCGTACAACCCTGGCTAACTTCCTGCAGGGATAACCGACGAGCCGAGGTAATACTCACCCGACTGAGAATTGGACACACACGAGCGACTCATGGCCACCTGTTAAGAGGGGAACCGGCCCCTGTGTGTGCTCCGTGTACAGTACGCCTCACTGTGCGACATGTATTGCTGGATTGCCCGCAGTACGCCCGCGTTCGCCAGTCTTTCGGCTTGGGGACTAACTTGCACGGTGTTTTAGGGGACGACCCAGTGACCGTGGTTAAGGCACTGCGGTTTGTTACTGAAATTGGTTTTTATAAACATATCTGACTTAGTTTTAAATTTGTTAATTTTAGAGATTTTAAATTGTTAGTCTTGGGATGGGCTTTTTTTATGTACTTTTAATAGTTGAGTGATTTTATTTTATTTTACCTTTTTAGCCTAATTTGTGTAGCTTTTAGGTTTTAGTCTTGACTTCGGACCCAAATGACCTTGCTGTCGACGGGCTCTAAAACACCACACACTCACTCACTCAATCACAAGGCTCTTTTGAAGGAACAGCGGAAACGTTGATTCATCTGAGGCGGCTTTGATATCGCTGTCATCGACAATGATGTTCTAACAAGCAAGCTTCTGCGCCATCTGTACGACATCGGCCGACATTCCACGGCGCCTAAGTTTACTTGAAACCTGAAAGGGAAAGTGAAATTTGGGGTATAAGAGAATCATCCCAGTAATTACTTTTCAACCAGGCCCCCCTTAGGGGGAGGGATGCGTCCCTTTCAGTTGCCAAGGTGCGGGCGCTGCGGACCCCTAGCACTCGTGGTACCTCTGACGTTACTAGAAGAACCTCGGGCCGAACATTCGAGCCCCTCCCTCTGGGAGTTGTTCGGATTGGGTTGGACTCGAGGGGGCAGTGTGTTCCCGATACCCGTGGGAGATTGGGTACGTCTTCGGACGGGGTTGAGGGAAGCCATTAAGTTTCCGGGTACTAGCCTGCTTAGCTAGTAGAAGGTGTGCTAGATCACCAGGCGGCCCCACCGAGGTCATATCGGTAGTCTTCACCTTGAGTGTTGACGCGCGTAAGTGGCGTATCCACTTCCATCCCGTCTTGTGTCCCTAGGACCAGATGGGGGGGGGCTTGTTAGGAAACTAGGTCTTGCCCTACGGAAAGCCCCACGGAGGATGCCGGGCGCCCTTTAAGGGACAGCTCGGATAACTCCCTGGTTGAAAGAGGCCCGGGTCTTGTTCCTACGGGTTCAAGGCTAATGGGAGTAGAACCTCTGGACTCAACTGTCAACCACGCCCCCCGTAGGGGGAGGGATGCGTCCCTTTCAGCTGCCAAGGTGCGGGCGCTGCGGACCCCTAGCACTCGTGGTACCTCTGACGTTACTAGAGGAACCTCGGGCCGAACATTCGAGCCCCTCGCTCTGGGAGTTGTTCGGATTGGGTTGGACTCGAGGGGCAGTGTGTTCCCGCCACCCACGGGAAATTGGGTACTTCCGGCCAGGCCTCGGCCGCCCGTAGGGGGTAGAGGGTTGCCTCATAAGTCCCGGGTACTAGCCTGCAGAGCTAGTAGTTGGTGTGCTAGACACCGGCGGCCCTACCAAGGTTATTTGGTAGCTGGTTCATTAAGGACCGGCGCGTAAGTGGCGTATCCACTTCCGTCCTGTCTGCCGTGTGCAGGCGGGGGGGGGGGCAGTTCATGAAATAGGTACTGTCCTACGGCAAATATACCCGAGAGGCCCGGGTTCTAGTCCTACGGGTCCAGGACTAATGGGAGTAGATCCTCGCATTTAATTTAATGTCAACCAGGCCAAACGACGAAAAGCCCACGTCGAGGTGGCCAGTCCCAGGAATCGATTCTATGACCTGTCCAATGCGAGCTTCGCACTTTACTGCAGCGCCATCTCAATTGGTATTTTCTCTAGAAATTCGTGGAGCTCACAATGAGAATTTCTAATCTTTATTCCACTTTTATCCTTGGCTACGAAACACGTGTACAACACAACCAGTTAAACATTAACCGATGATAAAAGAGTTCTTTCCGTTTAAAACCTTGCTTGTTTTTGGGTTTCCATAATTAGAAAAGATATTTTAGCCTTGAAGCTTTTAATTTTTATCCCAGTTCAGGGTTCGTGATAGATGAAACAAGTGTTTGGAAAGCAGCAACGTTGTTCCCGTATGCAAGGGAGCAGGTGGCGATATGTCAATGTCATCGCCTTGCCACAATTGAGATTCACCGCAAATAAACATGAACACAAACCTGTTGCTGAAAACTTACGTGCATTAATGCCAACACGAGTACAGCCTTTCATCACTCAGACTTCGATTCGCAGCTGTTTATTAGATCGCGTCTAGAGGGCGTAGGCGTTCCATGCTTTAATAAATTAAATTACACGACAAAGTCAGGTTTCTTGTCCATTCACATCAAGGAAAAGATCGAGGAATACGGAAAATCTGTCGGTATAAAGAGAAAAAGTCATATGTGGCAGTTTAACACGGGTTAAAACTGATTTATTCTGCGAAATGACGTCTAAGTGCAGTTGAGTACATTAGGTATTAAGGCAGACTGTTTCGTAAAAGTCTTCAACTTTTATTACTCACTTTTAATGATAATGTTGATAAAATTTAACATTATTTATTTTTCGTTTGAAAAATCACGTATCATCCTTCCAATTTCTGCAGAAAAGCTATGATAAAACCGACACGGTGGTCGAGGTCGTCAAGTCTTGAACTCGTGAACGGGAGATTCAAGTTTTTGCAGGGCACCCTCCTAGTCTCAACTTCTTCTCACAGTTTCCTCAGTCCTGATAACTGGCGAATACCGGAGAGATCGCCTAAATGCAGAACTGCAATATCTTCTCCCCTACTAACATTTATTTCGAGTATTATCAATATCCTCCGCCATTGTTGCCCTTTGTACTAAAAGCGAGCGTTGAACACTAATATGATTATCAATAGTTATTTATGCTATAACGCAAAGAAGGTCACGGGAAGGAATGTGCTCCCTTACACAGTGGGACAAGGACAGCGAATGTGTGTGCTACGGAATGCATACTACACAAGGAGCAGAACCGTTAAAAAACATGCGCCCTGCTCTGTACACTAAAACCAAGAAGATTTATTCACAAAAGTATAAGACGTTAGAATTTTTTTGAATGTTCTAGCTGTACTGACATGGAGTGTCATAAACCTGTCGAGGAAGGGTGTAGGAAACTTCTTCAATCCCCCTGCGTCTGAGGCCTCGGAGACTTTCTCTCCTGTGTTAAAGTCTGTCTAGTCAACGCGAGTGCAGTTGAGTCACAAAGAAACCTGACCCTACCGCCCACTAATGACCGTCATAAATGTATCTCCACACCTCAGAAATGGAACAATAGCAGCCCTGATTTTCTGGAAATGACAGTTGCATGTTTACTCCACGTGGAGTCTAAGTTGCCAAAGTTCCAACTTCCCGTTGATCTGTTTCATTACTTGCAGAAATTCGTTGTGTGTCACTATGTGGAGACAGTGAGAGGGAAATGCAGTGGTGAATGCAAATGAAGTAGATAACTTTCAGTCAAGTGAAAATAATCAAAGTGATGAACTGGAAAGTGTTGCTGGGCCGAGTTATGTTACTGGAGAAGCCTCAAAAAACAAAGTTAAACGCGAACTGTTTCTAAGCACATTAAGCGCTTGTTTTGAACACATATAAATATTTGCTGAAAAATAATCTTGGTAAGGGGTCATGCAATGAACCTGATAAATTCTGGATATTCACAGAAATACAGTAAGATAAATTGTGATGAAAGGAATACCAAAGACGCCGATCAAGTATGAAAACAAAAGGAAACGTTCCACTAAAGTTTCGATAATTTCACACGCGATTTAATTCGCCGAGAAATTTATAAATTCTATGCAAAAGGGAGAGCGCCCACCTTAGATGAATTGGTTGGGCATTTGTTTCTTTATGGGTACTGCACTTTGCGCGGCAACCTAAAGGAGCTGGGTTTCAAATACCGCACTTTGAATAAGAAAAGGGTTATGTTGACGAGATCCTGTTTTTTTTTTTTTTAGGCTTTGAAAAGTTAAAGTAGGTAAAGAGCTGTCCGATAGTGGAACTGTAAGTTCGGGTGTGCCGCAAGGCTCAGTACTAGGGCCTTTACTGTTTCTCATTTTTGTTAATGACATTGCTGTTAATATTAACTGCCAGATAAGGTTGTTTGCAGACGATTGTATCATTTATAATAAAATTCGGAATACAGTGCATGAAACCGCTCTTCAGGATGATTTAAATGAAATCTGTAATTGGGCTGCGGCTAACAAAATGTCAATTAATGCCAAGAAAAGTAAGTCGATTGTTTTTAGTAGAACTAAGGGCAAAATTATTGTTAACTATCACATGGGAGGGGTGCAAATTCCACAGGTGGACAGCTGCAAATACTTGGGAGTGTACCTGGCAAGTAATGCTGGATGGGACGAACAAGTAAATTCCACAACTAGGAATGCGTGGAAGGCATTACATTTCGTAATGAGAATATTGAAAAAGGGGAGCGCTAGGTCCAGGGAAATTGCCTACAAGGCCTTAGTGCGGCCGGTTATGGAATATGGAGTAGCATGCTGGGACCCGTATAGAGCTAACCAAATCGATCCATTAGAAAAAATATAGAAGAGGGCAATAAAATTCATAAAAAGAGGCAAGTATTTTGGGCCTATAAAAGGAGATGAGACTAAATGGGAGGAATTAAGAATTAGGCGTAAAAAACATAGGTTGGTAGCGTTATTCAAAGCTAATGCTGGTGTAAAGGCATGGGTAGACGTTAGTGTAAGGTTAGATAATCCGGATTATTATGGACGAAACGATCATAGGTATAAAATTAAGGGTAGAAGATACAGAACTGATGTAGGAAAATTTTCTTTTGTTAATAGAACCATTGAAGAATGGAATGAATTGCCTGTAGCAGTCTTTCAGGGCTGTCCCCTGTCGGTGAAGAAATTTAGAAAAAATCTAGATGGTTTATAGTTTAACTTTTGAATTATAATGGTATATAATATGTAAATAGAGAAGTAATTAGATAAGTTTTAAGTGACTTAAGTAAAATAATATCATGTTTGTATTGTTTACTGTATTATTGTTGTAAATCTAGTATATGTTATTTGATCTGTATTCTTAACTCTGCCACCGGGTAGTACCCAATTGCAGTCAATAAATACATACATACATACATTATGGAATCCAATATATATATATATATATATATATATATATATATATATATATATATATATATATATATTTGTCAAAACTAAGGAAGTAAGATAATTTATTTAGACGAAACCTCGTACGATACCGATGACGTATCGAGAAAGGTAGCAATCTTGCAGAAAGGACTGGGAGGAGGGTCGGTGTTGTAAAACGATTATAAGGGTTCGTCAAAGGAGGTGACCGAACTGCACACGCGTTAATTAGACAGGCTTCATACTGTAGGTATAATTTTCCATCAGAGGACTCGTTAGCGTCCGAAGTGAGGGCTAGCAATATTGAGTTCGAGAATGGTTCATTCTGCCTATCCCCCGAATTGCATATAAGATTTTTTCCACTCGTGCTTATCATGTACCTATTATTAGTTATTTGTGGTACATAATTTCAATTTTATATTATACCTATTCATTTATATTACTTAATGAGTCGAACTGTTCATTGACATTCTCTTGTTTATCATTGTATGGTTTGTTGCTAAGGGAAAGTAGTTGTTGATTTTTAATTGAAGGTGTGACGACATATTGAATTTTTGTCCCATTCCTTCCTAAGCAAAATTACAATCACCCAAAATTTTTGTCTGGACACTTAAATTTCTGCTTTTCCTAGTTGATTAACTTATCCGCCAGCGGTGCTCGACGGCCGTAACACTCGAGTCTTCAGTCGTTGAGGAGCAACACGCTACTGTCGAGCAACGCAAAGAAGGTCCCTGAAAGAAATGTGCTTTCTTACAGAGTGGGACAAGGAAAGCGAATGTGTGTGTGGCAGAGAACGCCTGCTACACAAGGAGCAGAACCGTTAAAAACATGTGCCCTATTCACTATGTACACTAAAATTGAGAAGATTCATTCACAAAAGTAAAAGCTGTCAGAATGATTTTGAAAGGTCTGTAACTGAACTGGCATAGAGTGTCATAAACCTGTCCAGGGAGGTTGCCTCTATTGTGAGGCAGCGGAACCTCCTCTTCGCTATCGCCGGGATGTTTTGCTGGGGAATTATGGCTGTGGCTTAAACACTATGCCCTCGCACCCGACGTATGCACCCTTTTTTGATTCCTCCTTTGACGTGCGATATAGGAACGCAGCACCCCCTGTAGATCTTGGGTTGGCAGTGCATCGGAAGTTCACGATCCCCACGTGTAGCTTCCGTAGTTTGTTTTTAGAATTTTTATCGGACCATAAGGATTTTAGCTTAATTTTTACTGACGGGACCAAAAGCTCTATAGGTGTTGGGTGTGCGTACGTCCATGGAGCCGAACCCTTTACATTCGGTCTCCATGGCACCACATCCATCTACACCGCAGAGCTCTATGCAACCTACCGAGCCATTTTACATGTTCGCCACCGAAAGTTGGGTAATTCCCTCATTTTGAGTGATTCCCTTAGCGCCCTTCAGAGCCTTCGTGAGCTGTACACTCACCATCCCCTTGTACAGTTTATCCAGGACACCCTCCATGTCTTACACGTCTCTGGCGTAAGCGTGGTGTGTGCATGGGTTCCTGGTCACGTTGGCTTGCAGGGCAATGAAATGGTGGATTCGGCAGCTAAGGTGGCCGCCACAATACCTGGTGCTACCTTCCCTTTGGCCACCGTGGAAGGCTTCAGGCTTGTTGTCCGCAGAGCGGCGCTCTCGTGCTGACGGTATGAGTGGTCGGCACTGCGTGGCAACAAGCTAAGGACCGTGAAGGAGCTTCCGATTCACTGGGCGACCTTCTGTCGATTATCCCGGCGGGAGGAGGTGATTTTGTCTCGGCTACGTATTGGCCACTGCTATTTTAGTCATAGTTTTTTATTAGGTAGGACCGCAGAACCTGTTTGCCCGCTGTGCGGTTCATTTCTGACGGTCCGCCACGTACTTTTAAATTGTTTTAGGTTAGCACGTCTCCGCAGGTCTCACCAGCTGCCGGCCAGCATGGCGGAGATCCTGGCGGACGACGAGCAAGCGGTGACCATGGTTTTAGATTTCATTTTAAATCTACATTTTAGAATATAGGACTCTTTAATTTAGGATTTTAATCTTTTTATGGTTTTAAGCTCCATTTTAGTTTTGAGGTACCGTTTTACGTTTTTTATGTTGTTTTATTTCACAGTTTTAGAGTCTTAGATCGATTTTAAACCCATTGGATTTCAAGGGCGCTGATGACCTTGTAGTTGAGCGCCCTTAAACCCAATTATACATCCATCCATCCAGGGAGGGTGTGGGAACCTTCGCTAACCCACTCTCGTCTCAGGCCTCGGAGACCTACTCTCCTGTGGAGGATAGTACCTCCTTTCTTTCCACCTATTTCATTTTCACCCGACATCCTGCAACATCCAGATCCCGTCACTACGTGGTTAAGCTCTTTCCAGAGCAACTACACGACTTGACCCCCTTCGGGCTGTTCCTCAGCCTGCCAACAGCTGTACGTGTATGACTTTTTGTGTAATATGAATGACAGCGTAGATAGAAGTGGCTGCAAATGCAGCTTGTCAATTTCTACTTCCACAGAAGTCTAAATCAAGATATGAGAAAGCAAGTGTTTCAAAGAATGGTGTTCTAAAAGGACACAAAGAAAGAAATACAGTTAATTCCTAAAATTGGTCAAGAAGTTGTGTCAAATATAACCTCCTGCAACAATTGCAATATTACAACAAATTTAAAAAAATACATGATATAAAATGTAAATGAATATCGAATTTAATAATTATAATGTATTTCTATTAATACTCTATTTCAATTAGCTATTTATGCAATTCAGGAAGTAATCTCTCACACATGTTATTGTTTTACAAGTTACATTTGTTTCAGTTGTATTTAATTTTATTTATACTATTAAATATTTTCCTTTTGGTAGCAATAAATAAATATGAGTATTTTCTGAAATGCATAAAAATATTTTAAATGATTTCAGCTCCTACAAGAAATTCAGACCTTCATCGCAGGGAGGTGAGTAGGGAGGTGCGTTGATTTACTTCCCTTGAGAGGCAATTTCTAATTACTGGTAAGGATAAAATATACATAATACTATGCTTACCACAGCATGAGTGTAAAAACGTATTTTGAATACTTATAAATAGAATCAATATTCCTTTATAATTTCTTACACATATTTATTACCTTTTCATCTTCAAAATACGGGGTGAACATAAAGTCTCGTTCCATTTTTCAGAAAAAGGTTGATTTTGAATTTCTTTTACAGGAGATTTGAAAGATGCTGTCAAATGAAGAACGAAGCGCTGTTGTTTGTACACGTTTGAGGGAATTTACATATCAGGAGGTTCAAGCAGATTTTAAACGATAATTCTATGAACCGGGTTCTACAAGGGTTAATATCAGACTACTGATGCAGAAATTTGAAATAACGGCCAGTGTGCAAGACGTGAAACGTTCGGGTAGACCCCGGGTGATCAATAAAACTGGGTAGTAGGTAAGCGATGCTGTGATCAGAAGTCCGAAAGCATCAATCAGGAGGTTAAGTCGAGAGTTCGGTGTACCACAATTGACAGTGTGGAAGATTCTGCATTTCACTTTAAAAAACGGTCATACCATCTCCAAATTCGACACTGGAACGGTAAGACTACGCTTGTCGTGAAGCAATGTATTATGACCTGTTGAGGGCAGTTGAAGGAGCCAATTTGTTGTAAAATGTGTTGTTTAGCGATGAGGCCACCTTCTATACATGTGTCAACAGACACAACTGCAGAGTGTGGGCGAATGAACAACCAAATGCGATAATGGAGTAGGAACGAAACACCCCAAAAGTTAATGTGTGGTTGGGGCTGATAAAATCGAAGGTGTATGGACCACTCTTCTTTGGAGAACAAACAGTGACAGGCATTTCATACCTTGATGTGCTACAACTGTTCCTGCAACTGTAATAACACCAGGATGGCATTTTGGAAACTGAGGTTTTCCAACAGGATGGAGCCCCTCCTCATTTCGCACTGATTGTTCGGGAGTACCTGGATACCACATTCCCACGTCGATGGATTGGCAGGGATTCACACCGTATATGGGCGCCACGTTCCCCAGATTTGACACCTCTTGACTTTTTTATATGGGGAAACGTGAAATCACAAGTCTACAAAGTTAAAATCACATCCATTGCCATTCTTAAGGAGCGTATCAGGCAGGCAGTGCGCAACATCACATCTGCAATGCTAAACAAAGTGTTTGAGGCAGCAGTGCATTGCTCGGAAACCTACAAGGTGATCATATCGAATGAGACTAAGAAAGAACGTTCATAGATTATGTGTTACCATGTCATATAGCTTACAATACCTGTATTTGTTTGAATCTAATATTACGTTTTCTCGAAAATGGATCGAAACTTTATGTTCACCCTGTATTGTGTGCAAGTGGTGAGAAAATCTTCCCTTGAGTAGATACTATTTGTATGATTAAACTGGAAATATTTCTCTATGCAATCGCCAAAGCATGCTTAAATTACTTTATGACGCACCCCAAAAGACAGAATAATCCTCTCCTTCTCACGTCGTTTAGAAGTTTTTGCTGCACCAAACAAAGTATAGGTTCTGCCACTCATATTGTCACCCAATTATCGGAAGGCACGATCAACTGACAGCTGAGTGGGGGACAGGAAGCATTCAGACCACGCCTACCCATTTATCTCGTACCACTAACTGAGGGTATGGTTAGGAAAGTGTCACTGGTCGCTGGCCGCCTCTTTCCCCTCCCCCTGACGTCTGGAACAGTTGGGATATTTCACTAGATAGGTCAGTTGGTTTTATATAAGCGACGCGCCGGGCTGGAGGAGAGTTCAGTTCTTGGTGAGCAGCCGTGAGGAGCGCCGTACTAGCGAATGAACTGGAAGACTGTGTACGTGTATCAGAGGAGCTGTACAATTGTGAGTGTGGCGTAGACCAGTGACAGGCGAACTGGTGGATTGTAATTGTGTGCGCTACGTAATTCTATGTAATCGGCAAGTGTTCCAACTGTAATTCGGTGGAAATAAAGAACATTTTGAGTTTGTGCAATTGGACTTTTAATTTCACGAACCCACAAAGTCACAATACTTCTCACCAAGAAAACATTTGAACAATAAGCACCAAAGTAAATGACTATCAAACCTAACTCTGGAGCAGCCTCCCAAAACTGCTTGATACAATTTGGACAGAAGAGACGAAACATTGAGAACGGCTTGTACCAACACAGAGTTAAGCTCTACTTCCGTAGTAAAAAATATTGATAAAAATTAACAATATGTCATTAATACAATAACAGGTTGAAGTTGACCATAAGGCACCTCTGTCGTAATGAATTGTGAATTTATATATAATAAACAGTTGTTAATCTAATTAATAGTAATAAACTATGTTTTAGTGAACATTTAAGTATAAATGTAACGCAATATTTTCAATTAAATAATAACCAAGGAAATGAAAAACTACGTATGCAAAATAACTATGACATTTGTTGTTACTGAATTTATTCTTGATGAGAAAAATCACTGTCTTCAGGTTGGCTGAGTAGGATGTCCTGAGGTAATTTTCGCTTTAAACGTGTTCTCTGTCGGATTTTTTTCCCAAGGTGATATGGCTGAGCTCCAGAGACATTAGGTAGTTTGTTGTAGAACGATTTGGCAAGTAGTCTGATGTCCTGATCTATGAGAAGAATACCTAATTCTTGATGGAATTCTTGGTTCTTACGAACCAAGGAGCGTTTGTGGCTATTCGAGTAAATTTGTTTTGTAGAACTTGTAATCGATGTATATGTGTTTTGCTTGCTGCACCCCATACAGGAGGAGTATAGAGAGGAGAGATCAGTGATCTGTATGGTAGCATTGAGCATTCCAGCCCAAGCTTGGAGCGTCTGTTGACCAATAGATATAAGGATTCGAGAAGAAGCAAATCCTGGAACAGAAATTGAGGAAAATAGTAGAAAAAGATTTAGAAGAAGAACAGGCTGCTTTCCGAATGGGTAGACAAACCCAAGACCAAATTTTCTCATTGAGAATGATAATAGAGAAAGCTATAGATAGAGGAAAGGGTATTAATTTAGGATTCTTAGATTTGAAAGCAGCATTTGATTCAATACCTAGGGAAGAAATTTGGAGAGCTCTAAAGAACAATAAGGTACATATGAATTTTATTGAAGCAATACAATCAGTTTATCAAGAACCAAAAGGGATAATAAGATTAGATGGACAAAAATCAGAACCATTTCTGATGAATAGAGGAGTTAAACAAGGAGGTAGTCTCAGCCCACTCTTATTTATTATTGTGATAGATGAAATATGGAAAATTTGCAAAAAAAGAACAGCAAGAACTATGATAGGATATAGAAATTTAAGACCAGTTTGGGCACAATCTTTGATATATGCTGATGACATAATATTGATAGCAAATAGTAATAATAATTTACAATTAGCGCTAAATGAATGGAAATAGAATTAACTAGAAAAGGTTTAGAATTAAACATACCCAAAAGAAGAAGAAGTTAAAATTAAATGTAATGATGAAATCTTAGAACAGGTAGACAGTTATGAATACCTGCATACAATTATAAATAAGGATGGAAAAATAGAGCAGGAAATTTTAAACAGAATAAGAAAGCCCAATTCGGTCTACTATCAGATTAATAAAACTATTGTGGGGAAAAAAGGAAATAACAAAAGATACAAAAATTATAGTATTTAAAACAATAATACGACCAATTCTATTATATGGAGCAGAGAGCTGGACTCTCCTACAGAAACAAGAAAGCAAAATAACAGCTATGGAAATGAGATATTTAAGACGAGCTGTGGGGAAGACAAGAAGAGATATGATTAGAAATGTAACAATAAGGGAAGAGTTGGGTACACACTCCGTTAAAGAAATATTGTAAAAAAGACAACTTAAATGTTATGGACATGTACTCCGCATGTCAGAAGAAAGAAAACACAAACAATACTTAGAAGCACGACCAGAAGGTAAAAGAATTAGGGGAAGGCCACGCATGTTGTATCAGGAATACATTGAGAAGTTGGGTAAGGATAGAGGGAAAACCATGACGGAAATGACGAGAATGATGATGGATCGAGAAAAGTGGAGGAAATGGTTAGAAGAGGCTTGTACTCCACGCTTAACAGCACAAAGGAGTTAGAGAAAGAAGAAGAAGAAGAAGAAGAAGAAGAAGAAGAAGAAGAAGAAGAAGAAGAAGAAGAAGAAGAAGAAGAAGAAGAAGAAGAAGAAGAAGAAGAAGAAGAAGAAGAAGAAGAAGAAGAAGAAGAAGAAGAAGAAGAAGAAGAAGAAGAAGAAGAAGAAGAAGAAGAAGAAGAAGAAGAAGAAGAAGAAGAAGAAGAAGAAGAAGAAGAAGAAGAAGAAGAAGAAGAAGAAGAAGAAGAAGAAGAAGAAGAAGAAGAAGAAGAAGAAGAAGAAGAAGAAGAAGAAGAAGAAGAAGAAGAAGAAGAAGAAGAAGAAGAAGAAGAAGAAGAAGAAGAAGAAGAAGAAGAAGAAGAAGAAGAAGAAGAAGAAGAAGAAGAAGAAGAAGAAGAAGAAGAAGAAGAAGAAGAAGAAGAAGAAGAAGAAGAAGAAGAAGAAGAAGAAGAAGAAGAAGAAGAAGAAGAAGAAGAAGAAGAAGAAGAAGAAGAAGAAGAAGAAGAAGAAGAAGAAGAAGAAGAAGAAGAAGAAGAAGAAGAAGAAGAAGAAGAAGAAGAAGAAGAAGAAGAAGAAGAAGAAGCAAGTGAAACTTTGCAAGTAATATGTCAACCTTGTATCTAACAGAACCCAAGACATTTTACTAGTGCTTAAGGTGGGAACCATGTTAACTGTTGATGCAGTAGAAGTAATGGTGGTGGATTGTGATAACATTTTATTGAGAAGATTTTAGATTAAGTTTTCTTCGCATTTAGAGATATACGCCATATTGTGAAGCATCCTGTCAGTAGAGAAATGGAAGTCTGTAAGCGAGGTATTTCATTTTAGAGCTGGAAATAGAATAGAATAGAATATCACCGTGTCATTTGCGCACATAGCATAACTGCTCGGTTTAAATTACAAGAGAACTAAATGTCGGAGAGCACTGTCCTGTTACTGTTAAAGTAAAGAGGACAAATGTACATTATCATTTCACATTATCTCTCATCTCGTGGTCTTTTTTCAGAGTAGAAGTGTCGGCGGGTGCCTCGGCGGTGCATGACACGATGATATACTATGAGTAAACAAATTCCTCCTCCGGTAGGATGGTTGCCGATCTCCGAAACTAGTCTCGTGACGGGACTGTTTCCAAACCACAATAGGGTTGGATGTCCGTTGTCTTGGCCTACAGGGGGAAGTTTCCATCTAAATAAAAATGTATAGACCCTGCCCTCTGCACTGCCGTGGCTCCTTAGGACGGCCGCCCTGTCTCCACTCGCCTCATCCTTTCTCCCCAGGATGCTCCACTTGGGGCATAGGTACAATAGGCTAAGTTTGGACCTCAGTGCCGAGTACGCTCCGAAATAATCAAATTTCAAAGGTAGGGCTAAATCCATATTATACAGAGGAGAATGTACAAGGAATGTTTTGATTCAAGAAAATACTTGACATTCATTTTGAATCTATCTGAAGAGCATTACCAACCTAACTCAAATATAAATTCAGCCGTATTATCCAAATGGTTATGTGTCCCGCGAGTTTCAGGAGACCTTGTAGGTCTGATAGTTTCTTCCATTGCATTGTTAGAATGCTTTTGAAGTTTAGAGCGTGATGCATAAATATGTCCACAAATGCATGCGAGTGTTCAGAAAATAAAAGACAGTTCTTTGCTTTCATACGTTTTCCACAACTTATGGGTGTAATTGACTGGAAATCAGTATTTTGTGCCTATGTGGTGCCTATCTTCCAAATCAGAAAGGATATTTCTCAATGCATGCATACACATATGATATGCGATAGAAATAGAAAGTGTTTCTATTGTTTCCAAAGAATCTTATGCTACTCTTCGGTACCCTCCCGTCGCTAGAAGCATTCAACTCGTCTCGATCACGAGTTTCCAGGCTTTACTTTTCCAGGGGCGACTACAGGGATAGAGCCTCCGTGCCTTGGCACTGTCTTAAAAAGGAGTGGAAATACGATTTTAAATTATTTATTTTGCATACCGCTAATGTGGTCAAGCTTCCGTTGTTCAAGACGCAGTGATATGTTTTGGCTATCAACAGAACACCACAGAAGCTGAAGGAAGTTAATATAAGTTCTTATTTGAACACTATTATGTTACTATTCTATGGATTCGTTTCATATGGAATTTGGTACAAAATTACGTCTTACTACACAATAACTCAGGACTTCAGCGGGGAGTGTTGCGGCGAA
>CM060947.1:244921634-245111634 GCA_030765055.1 Mantis religiosa | reverse complement strand
ATCATTATCATTATCATTATCATTATCATTATCATTATCATTATCATTATCATTATCATTATCATTATTATTATTATTATTATTATTATTATTATTATTATTATTATTATTATTATTATTATTATTATTATTATTATTATTATTATTATTATTCAGACAGCTGTAATGCTTTGGGGGATCCAGGATGCCCCAAAATCTGCATTTTTGTTGCATTTTTTGATAGAACACCATATTCCCTCAACTTAATTTCGGCAAGTTGTACAAAAGTACTACGCCATTGAAAATCCTTGTGAAAAATATTTGGAACAGAGAACCAAATTTTCTGACGGGTAGGATGGTTATAAAGGGATGTTTTCCAGTAAGACGTGTTACCTAAGTGCAGCTGATTGAACTGCCAAAGTCCTCTCCTGCTGATTCGCAATTATGAGCAGAGCCAGTCTCGTCCCCTTGTTACGGTCCGTTGGATCTGACCTTCATTATGGAGCTGGTTTGAACGTTTTTCTTCACCCTGAAGTGCCAGGTGATTTACTGTTCGCCCCCGCTAGGAAGTAAAGAATTGCAAAGGTCATTATGGGCTCCCCTTTGTCACAGGGGAGTTTGCAACGCTGGGCTTCTTTCAGCTTGAAGACATCGTGAATACATTTCATGAATAAGGGATGAAAATCCGTTTTGGCTTGCAGATTTCTTTTTGTCACAGTGGTCGTTAAATTTCAGCTGCGCCCGACCACGTTTACTTGTTCGCGTGGGAAGGATTTCTGGTAGACGCCTACAAGAACCTTCTCTGCAACATAATTAGTCTATAGAGTAACTGCCCTCAATCTACCTTCTCTACTACATATGTATATACAGGAAATAGAAAATTATTGCAATCTTCCCTAAAATTGGATGTTCATATTTCACCAAAATACACGTTTTGAATCTCTCAGAATTAAAAAAAATTCCGAAGTGGGTATTCACATGACTGTCTACTGAAATTTGTACAACTACTTATTCTTGTATCTATGTTACGTTGAGATAAATGATTACATAATACATACATTTTCTTGCAGCTACAATGGGAATATGGGAATACAGCAGGCTTTAAGAGATAGTCAAACTTTTAAGAGCTGGTCTCTATGTGACGCCTTTCAAATTCTGCTATCTTTGTATGACCAGGAGGAAAAAATGAATGACTACCATTTGAGATATTTATGAATAGGTACAGTAAAACCTCGTTAACCCGGACCAGCTTTGAAAAAAAAAAAAATGTTGTTTAGCATAGTAAATAAAGACCTTCTTTATAGACGATAAATTGCTGTACTCGTTAGGTACAGCACACGAATTCTGTTGCTAGCGGGCGAATTCATTGCACTCATCTCACCTGCTTGGAACCAATTTGGAAGAGAAACTTTGATTAAGTAATGGAAACTGTTGTGGCCTAGTGTGTGTGACTTGGCAGAAAACAAGACTAAAGAAGAAGAAAGCAATGGTTGTTCCAGTGTTGATGAAGAAGACACTGACAATTGGTTGGAAATCAACAATGACGGGGGTTATAAACTGATTACAGTGGAAGGTATTATTGCATCATGCAGCGTTACTGAAAATGAATTTTTTTAATTTTTTTAATTTATTATTATTATTATTATTATTATTATTATTATTATTATTATTATTATTATTATTATTATTATTACTATTATTATTATCATTATTATCATTATTATTATTATTTTTGTAATTTACGTCCTCCAACGTTAAGTCATATCGGGCGGTGAATGAATTGGGTGAAAAGATGCTCAAATGAGTTCAGGGTCCATGGAGCCCAGAGTTACCTGACATTCGTCTTGAAGGACAAGGGAAAACCCCGGGAAAAGCCTTATCCAGGTAACTCACCCTGACCGAGATTCGAACTCGGGACCTCTTGAACGTGAGGCAGACACGCTACCATCTACGCTACCGAGGCGGGCGAGTGATTTGCTTATGACGCACGCACAAGCAGTAGCAAACAGAGAAATTGATGCTTTACTTTGAGAGTCAAGTCAAAACATTGCCAAATGAACGTTTAATGTTAAATCGGATGCGAGATCGAGCTGCTCGCAAGCAATACGCTAAACAGAGACAGCAGAAGCTCACTGACTCTTTTACTACAAACTATATACATAGTAGTACAGTGCAAATTCATAGGCTATTACAGTACATGAAGCGTATGCGTTTTTAGCAGAAAGTGTGCCGACAGAAATTTCGAAACTCCGTTACATATGTTTGGGTGACATACATGTTTTCTTTTTTATCGTTGTTCCATCAATCTCTAGATAACCCGGATTTTCGTTGACTCGGATCAGCCCTGATCCCAGCTGATACCGGTAAACGAGATTCTACTTTATTTGAAAATTGAAACAAAAAGCAAGGAATATCTAGATACCTCCATAGAATATTAGATACATTATGTGCATTTACGAGATCTATATTTTTCCATATTGTCGCGACTGTATTGTTGCGACGAGGCGGCGCGGCGAGGCATTCTGCGCGGCGGTGATGAAAGCTCGCCGGAATGGTGGGGGATTTTTAGAGAGTTCGTCTTTATTCTAGCGCCATCTTGATTGTATGAGAACATTCCGGATAGTGAGTAATCTATATAAAGGGAGCGCGCCCACCACAGTCAGTTGTTAATTGAACTCGCGTGCGTGAACAGCTGTGTGAGCTGTGTTGTGGTCGTTGACCTTGCAAGCTGTATTGTGTATGTGACGTAATTCAGGGACTACAAAGGTTGACAAAGTGTGTTTCTACGGAACTAAAGGGCAACCCACAGAGTCACAATATAAATAATTTTTCTGTCGGTTACTAGTTGCAAAAAAAAAAAAAAAAAAAAAAAATTATTCAAATTGAAAAGAACTTCAAGGACTATTTCTTGGAAATAAAAAAAAAATTGATTTAATTTGTAGTGAAATATATTAAAAATTGGCAATTTAATCAAAATCATTTAGACATTTTTGTAAAAGTCAACAGCTTCGAAATATTGCATAAGTCTTCATCCTGAATGACTTCTGCATAATCGGAAAACGAAAGAGAGGGAGAGTGAGATAAAGAGAGGGAAAGAAGTTAACTATACAAAGACATTTAAATTTTGTTAAATCTATGCCAAAATACTTCTTTAAATAGTGTTAACCACTTCTCAGATAACTCTTGATATTAAAAATTAAACATAAAAGCATTAAAATACACTTTTCTCAATGGAAAGTCCTTATTTCTGGGGGAGGTAGGAGACCAAGTACTGTCTGTCCATCACAAGAAGTCAAGTGTGGAATGTAGGGGAGAGGGGCTTCAACTGTTTATCTGTTCTGGTAGTGGATCTGCTTACTAAGAATTGAGTGTATGAGAGTACATATGAGTCACCCTTGCTGCCAGATCTAATGCTCGGTTCAGTAGATACAGTGATAGGTATTAGGGGAAAGTCGTGCGGTATCGGCCGGCATGCAGTGCCGGCCAGTGCTGTGATTTCCCTTTGCTCTCCATGTTACAAAGTTTCCAGTAAGCAGTAGCAAGCTTGTGCTTCTACGTGCGCTGTAGTCAGATATCTTCTTTCTCTCTTCAGTTGTTTGTCTGCTCTGAGTGCTTGATGGTGTAGTTGTTAGTGCACAGAAGGTATTCTGAGGCCTATCTCTGTAAACCTGTGAGCTAAACATTTGCGAACTGAGCAGAAATAGTGACAATAAGTTCCCATGCTTTTGTATTCTAGTATTGTTTTATATGTGGTAGTGCAATTAGTCACTTACACTCTATATTGTAACAGAAAAGACAATGGCCAATACTACAAGACACTTTCTACAAGCCTTATAATTCTAGCTTTTTTACTTTCGATGTAAAGTACTATAACTAAAAAATAAAAAATCATTACATTATAGTATCTACAGAACATGTCTTGAGGTAAGAGAATAATATAGTAAGATTCCGATTAACCACCACAGCTACAGAGTAAGGTCAAAAAACTTAATCCGGCCGATACTTCATGACCTTCGCCTATGTACTGTCTGCCCAGCACAAGAAGGCAAGCAGGGAATGAAGGGAAGAGGGCTTTGAACTATTTATCTGCTCTGTTAGTGAATCTGTTTACTAAGAAATGAGTGTATAAGAGTGCATATGTGTCACCCATGCTGCTCGATCTAATGCTCATTCCAAGAATTGCAGTGATAGGTATTATACATGGGTGAATTATGTGACAACACTGTATTTTACATAAACCTGGCATCCATTTCATATCCGGAAGGTGAGCATAAGCACAGTAAAAGTAAAAAGGCGTTGCCTTCTTGTGGTTGGCAGAAAGTAACGAGGAAGGTACAATAAAGCCTTCACATAAAGACGAGCTCTTAGAACTTCTGACTCGCTTAAGGCCTATTTATTGCTCTAATTTCCATTTATCTCTAACAAAATGCGTAATAAAAGTATTTCTGCGAATGCTTATCTCGATGATTAACTTGAAGTAGATGAAGATAGTGCAGTTTCTTCAAAAATGCATAGAGAAAGTCATTTGAAGGTAATGCATCAGGTCTATAAACAGTTTTCTGGGTTCTAATTTGTCGGCACATCCCCATTTTAAAATTCCTTTACATGATGTTCATTTTATCGTGTTCCGTGTTCTAGTGCTGACATGCTAGTCTCTGCCTCCCGAGGTCACGGGTTAAAACTCTGAAGAGGGGGACAGATTTTTTCGGGCGTAAAATTTCCTAGGGAGGGAAATAGTCATTGATCCCGTAAAAGATGTTCAAGTCTGATAAAGAGATCTCTGAGCAAAATTAAGACGTCTTTCATGCCCCCCGTAGGGGGAGGGATGCATCCCTTTCAGCTGCCAAGGTGCGGGCGCTGCGGGCCCCTAGCACTCGTGGTACCTCTGACGTTACTAGAGGAACCTCGGGCCGAACATTCGAGCGCATCCCTTTGAGAGTTGTTCGGATTGGGTTGGACTCGAGGGGGCAGTGTGTTCCCGCCACCCACGGGCAATTGGGTACCTCCGGCCAGGCTTCGGCCGCCCGGAGGGGGTAGAGGGTTGCCTCATAAGTCCCGGGAACTAGCCTGCAGAGCTAGTAGTTGGTGTGCTAGATCACCGGCGGCCCTACCAAGGTTATTTGGTAGCTGGTTCATTAAGGACCGGCGCGTAAGTGGCGTATCCACTTCCGTCCCATCTGCCGTGTGCAGGCGGGGGGGGGGGGGGGTGGCAGTTTATAAAATAGGTACTGTCCTACGGTAAATATACCCGAGAGGCCCGGGTTCTGTTCCTACAGGTGCAGGACTAATGAGAGTAGATCTCGCACTTAATGTCTGTCATGCCCAACATAGAATGAGACGCTGAAAACACAGAAGTTAAAGAACATACAAGAACAAAAACTTAATGTTAAGATGTGCATTGTTGCACAAATCAATGAAATGCTCAGCCCTAAAAACTCAAAAGTAGTAGTCGTTATTTAGATATAAACACATGCAAAGGTAGGAAAACAGAACAGTTTTGCTATTATTTCTATTCATGTATTTAATGATTTATCTCCTTTGGTTAAAATTTTGCCATAGATATTAAAAAGCAGGGTCAGGCTGTAGCCGATGTTGTTGGCTTTTATATCATTGGCCTTTATAATGACGTAATTTATGCATTATTTTATGTAGTTGGCACAATCTAATAAGTAACAGCTACAAAACTGACTCAAGAAAAGATTAACGTTGGTTCTGATACTTATAGACAATAATCATACATAATTACAGCATTAAGTAAACAAATCGCTGCCCACATTTACTTCTCAGTACATCTGGTAATTTAAAACTAACATTGCGTAGTAAAAATGAGTTATAAAAAGCGTACTACGATACAAACAGTCGTAAACATTAAAACACATCGGCGAGGGAAGCCAGATGTCAGCAGTGCCATCTACTGGTATCACTACAGAAACTTTAGTGTATTGGATCTTCTAAAGCTACACTCGTAGTTTCCAATTTGAGTTAAACTTCAGTGGTGATGCTTTTCTTGTTGGAGTTCTATACCTGATTACAAATTATTTCGAGCTATGAAGTGGAAGATGTTTGTCACAGAAAAGGATTTGTTACACTTGGCTTCTCTTGCAGCCGTAATCCACTTATGTATGTTACATTCCTATTATAGTTACATCCTGTGCCACAGTTAGCTCCTTTATTATACCCTTATCCTCAAAATTCTCAACGATTTGCCTTTCTTTCTTCCATGTTCCTATTATTTTTTTCTTTTGCCGTTTTTATTGATAAATGCACCAAAATTACAAGGACACAAATCGTAATGCCCGAGGCGAGACTTAAACCCGTTAACATTTGATTCACGTTTGTTGAAGTCCTCTATCGTTTGCTTAGCTTGTGTGAGAGATGAGATTCTTTTTTCAGGGTATGTGTGAGTGTTTACTATAGATATGGATGCCACGGATACTAATTGTCGAACTAGTTATTTTGAAATGATTGTAATTTCCGAAGATTTTAGCTGAATATAGTTCCCAGCGATTTGATCAATTAGTGTGGTTGGTTTCCGTTCTATTGTTTCATCATTTTAATATAATATTTGGGATACCGCAAGGCTCAATATTAGGTCCACTGTTGCTTTTACTAATCACGATTTACTAATCACCTCGCTCACAATTTACCTGGTATATTACTTTGGCATTACTTTGAGAACCAGAAATATAAATGTTAATGAATTAAATAATTCAATTGATGCTAATTTTGTAGCTGCCAAGATCTGGTTCATTGTAAATGGTTTTACGTTGAATCGAGAGAAACCCCAAATATAAAACTAGAATTAAAATATAAAGATTAGATTCTAAGCTGTCGTGGAAAGCTCATGTCCACAAAATATGCTGCAAGTTGTCACGAGTCACTTAAGAAAATTCAAATCTTACATATAATGAGAAACAGATACTTTGTATTGTTCAAAGTCATATCACATATAGTAGCTATTTATGAGGTATATTGTTGTATCAAAAGGGAATCATTATAGTAACATTACGATAGAAACCCATGAAAATTCTTAGCAACTATTTTATCAATTGAAAACACTGTTTTTAATTTGTTCATATTTGATGTTTTGACGTGTGTACATGTGCATCTGAATAGTAAATAAATATAAGCTAAATATGCCTAACTGTAGACTTGCTTTCACTACGGAGACATTACTTCAAAGGTGTGGAATTTTATAACAAACTAGACACGAAATTCAGAACATTGAGCATGAGTGTTTTTAAGGGGGGGACGTACGTGAAAATGTTCAAAAAATCTAATTTATTTTGTATTGTTTTGTAAAATAGTATATAGTGTTAGTTATCAAACACCAAAATATTATGACTGTACGTGGTCTCTATGTACCTTTAAAAATTAAATGCCCTATTGCTGCATAGTAGCAACACATAGTCTTCCCTGTCTTGGAATCTATAAAGCCCACCTACCAATTCTTAGCACACCCAGACTTGCTACAAAAATGTCTCTATGGAGAGACACAAAACCCAAATGAAAGCCTCAACAGTTTGATTTGAAAAAGGTGTCCCAAAACATCATTTGTGTCTTCCATAGTGATGAAAATTGCTACATTTGATGCTGCAATAGTGTTTAATGATGGGAATGTTGGCAGGAAGAAAGTTATGCACCAGTTAGGGTATCAACCTGGTGTGTTTATGGAATCAATTTTGCAGAGTATCGACAACATTCGCATCGCTGGTGCAGAAAGAGCTATGAAATTAATGCAGAAAGAAGCAAGACAGAAGAGGAATTTAAAGAGAAAGGCTGAAGAAGACCAGAATGAGGATACAGACTATGGATATTGGAAGTTCTGATTAAAATTAAAAGGCAAACTGATTAATACCTATTGTATTTTTAATTGTCTTTCCCCGTAACTTGCATTTTCAACAACTTCAACCCATTTTTCTCTCAAACTACTTCATCTACAGTGATGCAATTTAGCACATAGCTTTCTTATGCCACAACGAACAATTTGTAGGTTCTAGAATTTAAGATTAAGCTCCAGATGGAATGTGATGATACAAAATATATGAAATTATTTTAATTTTTAAAGAATGCATATGATTAACATTTTTTTTAAATTCTGCACAGCTTCAATAAGAAATCTAAATCCAATGAATTAATTTTTAGTGTGTTTTAAAATAACATACAAAATTTCAGAAAGATAGCATATGTGAATTTTGAAAAAAATGAGATTAAGTTTGTAAATATCTTTGCATATAGAAAAATATGTAGCATTAGTTATAAACAATGGAAAATTGTGGAAAAAAATTGTGCATATTAACTGTATTATCTTGAATGAGTATGCTAAGTTTCACTTCTCTAACTTAAAAACTTTGGATGTTATGGCTATTTATGTAAGACCCTGAATATTTGAATACGTCCCCCCCTTAAAAGAATGATTTTTAACTGGTTAGTTAAGAGATCATTTTGTTCAAACAATGACTTAAAGTGTTACAATATAATCGCTTGTGAATTAGGATCCGCACACGTTTTTATTCTGACAATGTCCTATTTCATTGATTGATTGATACAGAATCAGAGCAGTTTTGTTCCTAGCTGATCACTATTGCTGAAGTTTGTGCTCCTTGGTCACTACGTGAGACATGTGTCTTCCTTGTAATGTCTTCTGTAACTTAACCAATCTCCCCAACCAAAATTTCTTACTTACACGGATCAAATAATTACACTCTCCACTTTATAACAAGATCCGTGGTTCAAATCCCAAGTATGGCATTGAATTTTTCAGTATGACGCTAGCCTTCCATACTTTAATCTACACACGGCCAGTGTGAAAGAACAATTGATTTCCAATATTAAACGTGTTTAACAAGTTCTGAGAGAAATATCCAAATCTTACTATCGATGAAGTGGTGAAATAACATCCAGAGCTTACCGGTGTCCCAGTTTCAAATATTTACAGCGTGCCACATTTGGCGAGGTTAAAACTCCCGGCAAGAAGAGTCAAATTCTAGCTCAGAAAGAGGGATGTCGATGACGTAGCAGTTAATTTCTTGTATTGTGAAAAAGGCTTATTAAAGGTAACAATAACTGTGCCATTGCAAACGCATATGGGCACGGAGTGATAACTTATTTATTCTCCCGCTAGACAAAGTATAGGTAGTACTTTACAAAACCGTTGTTTTATAGGTCTCTATGGACTGACATGTTTATTTTTTGAGTATGCAATCCCACAATTAATTAATTACATTAAGTCATTGATGTTAGTCATGTAATTCACCAGTTTCTAGGACAAGATACTCGCGTACAGGCTGCTTCTAAGGCGAGTGTATTTTAGGTATTTGATAGTTAACAAAGAAACCAAAACGAAGGCTTTGTTTTTGGCAGTTAATGCGCTGCGTAATAGATTTTACAAGGCTTGTTGTTGATGAATTACAGGACATATTACTAGAAGGAGAAGGAGAGACAGTTGGGTAGATTAGGCAATCTCGCAGCTGTTCTGTGTCGGCAAAAGGGTCTCTGAAGAACCGCAACTTTTGAAGCGCGAACCTTTCTTTCTCCTTGTTTACTTGCTTCACTGAACCCTCTCAAATCCCGATTCACTAATGAAGTTCCACCTTGTCCTGTGTCGAGGCTGAGTGGTAGCTTAGACAAGGCAAAGACCTTAATCCTCCCTCACCGCTTCCTCTTTCCAGCATTGTCCCCTTTTGGTTTTCCAACACAGCGCTTGTCACCAAAAGGAAGTACGTCGGCTGATTCAGAATGGCAGTGCAAAATAAAGGACATGTAAGGAGAAAGGAAAAAGGAAAGGGAAACGAGATAGAAAGAGAGAGAAAAAACACGTGTTATATTCACATAGATGTGTTTAGCCATTCTTCAATAACTTAAAACTTCATTTTATATCTGCTTCATATTAAACCAGATAATCGCTCATAGAAATTATTTTAGTGTAATTTCCTTGTAGGTACAATGGGAATAAGGAAATACAGTAGGCTTCAGGGGGTAATCAATGTTTAAGAGCTGTTGACTATCTGATGGCTTTATAATTTCGTTCTATTTGCATGACCAGGGGGGGGGGATAAAAAAATACTTCCCATTTAATAAAATAATAAGTATTGGAATATTAGTTAAATCATTAACTTGAAATACATCGGAAATGGTTTAAAAAATTCAAAAATTAAAAAGAAAAAAAACCTTATGGTGCCCTTTTACCATTTATGCCAATCATCCAGATTGGAGAGGAGTTCGCAGGCCATTCCCACAAAATTCAAGATATGCATTTCATTTTTACAAAAATATATTGAACTAAATCCTTAAGAGCCATTTTCAGAAAATCGAAATTCTCCAAGGAATGTCCATATAAGGTATAGTACATTTTTTTTTTTTTTTTTCATTTTTCAGCACGAAATTTTTATATATTGTAATCTACAGAACTGTTCACTATTAAATGATTTACCTAACAATGCTAAAGATCAGTATTCGTAGATGTAGAAGAAATGTCTAAATTAAATACGAAATGTACATTTATACTATCTTTCATTTTATTCCACCCAACAATTCTATATGGAGATTCCACTGGAATCTTTTGAGAAATCCTGAATTCTCACAAAAGTGATTTTTGGGAATAGTTCCAGTGTGCTTTATTTTATTTCATTTTTGTTTTGTTTCTTGACGATACTGACAATTGCCAGGATCACATCAGCGCTACTGGTGTACTGGAATTTCGACCCAAAGGAGTTATTTTATCTGTCAGCAAATATACTGACATGGGGCTGTCGCTTTAAAGCACCCTTAAAAACTACCGATCTGGGCCAGGTTTGAACCCGCGACTTTGGGAAGAATAGGCCAGCGCCTGATCAATTGAGCCATCCAGACCGACGTGTATATGTGTGCAGCAAGTCACAGCTAAAATATCCAAAATATAAAATGTTTATATTTTCCAAGGATGAGATAAAAGTATTCAAGGACATCTTCCATCAAAGTGTTCTAATGACTTTGACGCAAATATTACACATTTAAGATATTTATTTATATTTTGAATTAACTGGAAATAACCTGTGAAGTCTTGTCTTCGGAAGATATTTTGTTTTAGTTTGCAGTACTGGTAAACCCTACAGGCAAACAAATACGTAGCTATCTATAGGTTCAGCAGCCAAAACACACATGGATAAATTGCTTATTTACCAAAAAAAGTGTATTAGGATCATATATAATCTAAAAGCAAGAGAATCTTGCAGGGACACCTTTATAAATAAAAAAATAATCACCATCTACTCTCTGTATGCTTATATAGCTATAATGTTTATTGTGGACAAGTGTAATCCAGTTAAAAACAGTCAGGTACATGAACATAACACCAGAACCAATATGAATTACTATAGAGATAGTGTAATTAAAACTGTCTCTCAAAAGGATGTACATATACTAGGAATTAAGCTTTACAATAAACTGCCATCTGATATTAAATCAATAGCTAGCACCTCAAAACAGCAGTTAAAGGCTTTCCTCATAAATAAATGTTTATATAACTTAAATGAATTATGACATTGCAGCTTTAATTATACTTGAAAGTGATAAATTCATTAAGCTGATTAAGGGATCATGTGTAGAATTAGTTTCTAATGCTGTAATTGACTATGTAAATTAGATTCTAATGTTGTAGAATTTACTACGTACAATTAGTGTTAATGATGAAAAATTGACTATGTCAGAAATTGTAACCAACAATCTATTGACAATATTTATTTGCTTTTTCTACTTTAGACTTTTGTTGGATCCTGTATCTGTTACAGTTTTTAGTCTTATGTAACTTTTTATATTTATCTTTGTATCTTGAACTGACGTGTCCTATAACATATATAATATGTTCCCAAGGATGAAATAAATACAATACATAAGTGCAGATATCACTAAAACACACAAGTTCGAATCTCGGTCAGGGTGAGGTACCTGGATAAGGTTTTTCCGGGGTTTCCCCCTATCCTTATAGACGAATGTCGGTAGCTCTAAGCACCATGGACCCTGGACACATTTGAGCATCATTTCAATCCTTTCGTTCACCATCCGATATGACAACGTTGGAGGACGTAAAATTACAAAAAAAAAAAAAAAAAAAAAAAAAAAAAAAAAAAAAAAAAAAAAAAAAAAAGTTTATCTGGCATCTGCTGTTTCCGAGATACTCCTTTTAATTGTTTGAGTAACAATAACGCTGTAAGTAGAATCTAGCTGTTGCAATGACAAAAGATTGCCAAATTACTTTTGATGCCTTTTCAAAAGTTATTTTAATGTAAGTTTATTGAAGAACTGGCAATAAACGCTATCCATTGCAAATCCAATATGAAATGTTGAGACGTACTGGCCAGAAAAATGAAAGCTACTACCAAATTGTATTTGTACGAGGGCTGTTCAATAAAGAATGATCACTTTTTTTGCCCCCTGGCAACGTACCTTTGCTCATCATCATAATTTTTATGGTGCTTCTCAAAATAGCCTTCCCTTAATGCGATGCACTTGTCCCAGCGTTTCTGCCAGTCTTCAAAAACATGCTGGAAACCATTTTTCGAGAGATCCTGCAATATCGCCCTCGCAGCCTTCACCACTGTTTCTGATGATGGATAATGCCTCCCAGGAAAGGCGTTTCTTCAAGTTAGGGAATAGAAAAAAGTCATAAATCGGGACTATAGGGAGGGTGAGGGATGCACTTCACGTTGATTTTTGCAAGATATTCAGCAACAATATTGGCAATATGGGGCCGCGCATTATCGTGGTGCAGCATCCAGCCTGCTTCATGGAAATGTGGTCTTTTGCACCTGATATGGACTTGCAATGTTTTCACGACATCCCTGTAGTATTGTCCAGTTACTGATGTGTGTGCAGTTACAACATGCTGATAAACCATTCCATGAATATCAAAGAATGAGATGACCATATCTTTCCCAGCACAAGCAACCAGTTTTGCTTTCTTGGGCGTTGGTGATGAAGGAGATTTCCACACTGAGCTTTGCTGTTTGCTTTCAGGATAAAACTGATATTTCATCAGCAGTTATTATGTTTGAAAGAAACTCCGGATCTTCCTCTAACATCAACTTTAATGCGAATGCCCTTTTGTTAGGGAATCAACAGTCTTGGAACCCATCGCGCACAAACACGTCTCATGTGTAATGTTTCTGTCACCAACGTGTGGGTGGCACCCACTGAAATGTTCAGTATTTCAGAAAGTGATCTTAAGGTAATTCGTTGATCCTCTCTGACAATGGCAGCAGTAATGTTGATGTTTTCTTCCGTAAGAGCAGTAACTATAGCTCCGGGTCCAACTTCCTTTGAAATTGACTGTCTCCCCTTTTTAAACATTTTATACCACCTTCGAGCTGTGCTATAGGGAAGAACAGACTTTCCATAGGCCTCCTGTAACATTGTATAGGCCTCAACTGAAGATTTGTTGAAACGAAAGCAGAATTTCAAAGCCGCATATTGTTCCTCGCGTGTTACCTCCATTGCAGCGGTAGGCGATACTGAACATGTCTGAGCCCGCCTGGTTCTCACATGCGGGAACCACATTAAGCTAATAGAATATAATAAGATTGAATTTAAGTGCGAAAAATCATGACCGTAAAAAGATTATGATCATTCTTTATTGAATAACCCTCGTATATAAGCATTTGCTACTCTGTAGGGGAGTATTTGATTTTGTATCCTATATAATTATCCCTACCTTATTCATATTGCCATTGTAGCTACTAGTGACCTTATAGAACGCAAATAAATCTAATCTAAACATATTGGGTAGAAAGCAGCATATGAATATAACACATCAGGCTTTTAGGATCTTAAGTATATTTTTGGTATTTTCATTGCATCAAATATGACAACTCCTTTTAGTTTGAGGTTATGGCAGCGAAGAGGGACTTTCCTAGAAGGTAGCAATACCAATCTTCCAGTTTTACAACTGTGCCAGAAAACACGTCTCCTTTTTATTGCTCCTGCCAAAACGAGTTCCATTTACGTCTTTGAACATTTCCATTTCTTTATAGCTCTCTTTGGATGCAAAACGCCAAGAAGAGATATTTATTATCATCATCTTTGTAGTGGCGTGCCGATGAGTTAATTCCGATCCAAGGAGAAGTAAAATAAAAACAAACAAGCAACGTTAACTGTCGATAAAACAAAAAACTAGAAGTACTTGATATAATAAAAACGCCGAGTGCCGCCATGCTTATGCAGGCTTTTATTTTCTTCTTTTGAGAGACTTATTTATTAGCCTGTTAAGAGTTCATTAAGACATAAATGCTTCTTCCTCTCATCTTCGTTGTTAATAAAAAGAAGTGAGTGTTAAGGAAGAAAACGTTTCGTTTGCTTGAAACCAAACTACTAAGATGAAACAAAAACAAACTCTATGACAAAATAAACAGATCCTTAGGCAAACACAGTTGGGTCGTTCGTGTGCCCGTATCTTTACTAAGTGTGGGTGAAGAAAGGGAAGAGGGTTCGCCTCAAGATGGGCAACATCCTGCATGTGATGAAGGGAACGTTGCCACGTAGTGGTCAATGTCTCGCTCGATTCGCCTGCCGCACATGCCGGAAATACAGATCTACAGGAAACCGGTTTCCTAGGATCCCACAACTGTTAACACAAAACATACCAATTAAACATTGTATTTATATATAATAAAATATAATGGCACTCCATTGTTGGCAAATCTGGTTTACAAGTCCAGTCACATAACAATTAAGTATACCTTGTACTTACTTGCACATGTTTAATAAATTGGCTTGGTTTGATTAGCTTTTACATTTCATTGTCTTTTTATATGATTAATTTCTGTAACAGACTACATAATATGCAAAGAAAAATTGGTAAAGTTAGTTAATGATACAAGGGTTCGTCGAGGACGTGTCATATACAGTGTCATTACCAGTCTTTGGTAATGGCAAAATTAAAAGTAATTGTACGATGGAAAAGATTAAGCCCTCGAGAGAAAGATGGGAGAAGAGCTTAGATATTGTGACTTTGTGGGTTTGTAGAATTAAAAGTCCGAGTTGCTGACACTCCAAATGTTCTTTATTTAAGTAGAAATACACTGTTCAATTCTCACGTAACAACATTACGTCACATACACACCACAATCTACCAAGGACGATGACAATAACATCAGCTCTCGTTACAACACTCTACAGCTGTTTACTATTACTCTCGCGACTCTTGTTTTACAACTTCCGCTGGCAAGTCACAATCTCTTACATCTCATTCATAAATTTCAGAGATGTCTGGGACAAACAAGAAACCGACTAAAAATAAATAAAATCTAATCCCGGTACCTAATTTCTTATACCGGGACATGATTTCCAAATTCTAATTTATTAACTACCACATAAATACAAAAATACAATTTAAACAATCATTTTTCAGATAATAAAATAAAAAACAAAAATTAAAAAGAAAAAATTAAAAGCTACCAATTTAAAAATTTACGATTTAACTAATAATAATTTACTGGAATCCAGTATAAAAATAACTGGCAACCAGCTACAACTACAAAATAAAACTACAATACCGGAAACCGATACTTAATGTACTGGTAACCAGTACATTTAAAACTTATCAATTTACCTTTTCAACTGATAAAAACCGTCTTAAAAACTTACAAAACATTTAAAGAAAAACTTATATAAGAATAATTCATAAAATTTACATTACAAAAATCACAAAATTTACGAATTATTTACTACAAATTCTTTAAACAAATTAAAATACATTATATCAATTTATATAAGCAAACAAATTCAATTATTATTTTTAATTCTACACCAATCAATATTTTTTTTCAAATCTACTTTATATCAAATAAAAATGTAAATTTCAAATCTTAACAATTAAAAAAACTAATTCATCTATAATGATAACTTTCAAAAATTACAATACAATTAAAAAATATTAAACAAACAATAATTATACATTCAATAACCTTCATATATTTCAAAATTAAACCATTACAATAACCTTCAACAACCAAACCAAACAATCCAATTCAATTTATTTACCTTATTAACACAAAAATATCAAAGTAACATTATACTAAAACACATTTCAACTATTAAATCTCCTAAATCTTCAACATAATTATATATATATATAAAAATTCCTATTCTATAATTTCTCAAAACACACTTTCTCAAAATTTAACTATTCCCAATTTACACCAAATTTAAATTAAATAACAACTCAATAATTTATCAAATCAACTCCTTAAATCCATTTTTCCAAATATCCACTTCTTAAAATAATTCATTCAAATCCTCCTTCATCTTTCACTCAAATTATCCATAATAATAATAATAATAATAATAATAATAATAATAATAATAATAATAATAATAATAATAATAATAATAATAATAATAATAATAATAATAATAATAATAATAATAATAATAATAATAATAATAATAATAATAATAATAATAATAATAATAATAATAATAATAATAATAATAATAATAATAATAATAATAATAATAATAATAATAATAATAATAATAATAATAATAATAATAATAATAATAATAATAATAATAATAATAATAATAATAATAATAATAATAATAATAATAATAATAATAATAATAATAATAATAATAATAATAATAATAATAATAATAATAATAATAATAATAATAATAATAATAATAATAATAATAATAATAATAATAATAATAATAATAATAATAATAATAATAATAATAATAATAATAATAATAATAATAATAATAATAATAATAATAATAATAATAATAATAATAATAATAATAATAATAATAATAATAATAATAATAATAATAATAATAATAATAATAATAATAATAATAATAATAATAATAATAATAATAATAATAATAATAATAATAATAATAATAATAATAATAATAATAATAATAATAATAATAATAATAATAATAATAATAATAATAATGCATAACTCAATTCACCAATATCCTTCACTACAAAACAACCATCCAGAAAACTTAACTCATCCATAACTACACCACATTATCACTTACAACACTTCTCTCATCATCTTACACCGGGGAAGGAAAATCCCTCCCTAAACTAAACCACAAATAAATAGCCGACTGTTCCGTACAATCACTAGATGTTTCTGGAATAACAAGACATCGAATGACGAAATCCGAACCTTCCAGAAGCGTAACATAATCTGCACCGGCAAGTCCTTTACCTCCGCTATCTTTATTTGCCGGCTCTTTATGTACACAAGCCGCGCTATCGTAGAAAACGGGTTCGCGACAGTATAAAATACGATTCTTACAGGATCAATCAACCGTAGATTGAAGTACACATGAGGTACAGTGTACATGAAGTACACCGAGTTGCTAAAAGTATATAAAGTGATTCCATTAGAAAATTGCAGGAAAATACAACAGTTATTCCTTTATAAAGTGATTAACGGCAATATAGATAACACTAGATTTTTACAAGAAATTAATTTAAACACCAGACATCCAAATCTTAGGTGCCGTTCCTTATTTTATTATTATAAATCCAAGACGTTAATTCAGCAGAACTCTCCGCTTATAAAGATGGTAGCTCGGTAAAATCACCTTAGTGACATTTACCATCTTATCACAGTACTACCTATCGTATATTTAAGGGCACTGGGAGGTCGATAGGTTACAAAAAATCCATTTTTTGATTTTAATGTTAAAAATTATACAATTCTTCAGCTTTAAAATTATATATATATATAACATAGGTTGTCAGCTGGTATTAAAGTCATTTAATTCGTCAATTTAAACATGGCGGCGTAATGATACGCCCACTTCCTGAGAATGGTGCTTAATCTTAGATCGTGATTTCCCAAAACCTTGCTTTTTCATACTTTAGGTGCATGTTTCTCAAAAACTATAAAAGATATTGGCACAACATTTGTAGGTCACTATTCCTTGAACACATTCGGCTAACATATTTAATGCTGGATGGGACGAACAAGTAAATTCCACATCTAGGAATTCGTGGAAGGCATTACATTTCGTAATGAGAATATTGAAAAAGGGGAGCGCTAAGTCCAGGGAAATTGCCTACAAGGCCTTAGTGCGGCCGGTTATGGAATATCGAGTAGCATGCTGGAACCCGTATAGAGTTAACCAAATCGATCCGTTAGAAAAAATACAGAAGAGGGCAATAAAATTAATAAAAAGAGGCAAGTATTTTGGGCCTGTAAAAGGAGATGGGACTAAATGGGAGGAATTAAGAATTAGGCGTAAAAAACATAGGTTGGTAGCATTATTCAAAGCTAATACTGGTGTAAAGGCATGGGTGGACGTTAGTGTAAGGTTAGATAATCCGGATTATTATGGACGAAACGATCATAGGTATAAAATTAAGGGTAGAAGATACAGAACCGACGTAGGAAAATTTTCTTTTGTTAATAGAACCATTGAAGAATGGAATGAATTGCCTATAGCAGTCTTTCAGGGCTGTCCCTTGTCGTTGAAGAAATTTAGAAAAAATCTAGATGGTTTATAGTTTAACTTTTGAATTATAATGGTATATAATATGTAAATAGAGAAGTAATTAGATAAGTTTTAAGTGACTAAAGTAAAATATCATGTTTGTATTGTTTACTGTATTATTGTTGTAAATCTAGTATATGTAATTAGATCTGTATTCTTAACTCTGCCACTGGGTAGTACCCAATTGCAGTCAATAAATACATACATACAACATTTTTATTAATGTGATTTATAAAATGGATGAAAACAAATATTCATCTATATATGTTTGAACTCGTCTCACCATATTCTCTGAAGTTTTACGGAGAGTGTCCTCGCCACTGTTACTTATTTCGGTTCGAATGGATTCCTTGAGAACATCAATTGTCTGTGGTCTATTCTTGTCCACTATTTTTACATTATTGTACTATTTTTTAGATACCCCCACAAGAAAAAAAAACCGGTGAGGTTAGGTCAGGGGATCTGGGGGGCCACAGACATGTTGAGATTATTCGATTATCAAAGAAACAGGTTACAAGTTCCATGGTGTCATTAGATGTATGGCACGATGCTCCATCTTGCTAGAAATAAGCTTCTCTCAATTCGATATCATCTAGCTGTTCCACAAATGTCTTGAAGATACCCATATAAACTTCTACAGTCTTATCAAAGAAAATGGGACCAACGATCCTGGAAGCTGACATCACGCACCATACTCCAACCATTTCATCATGCAGTGGGGTTTCGTGGATCCCTTGGGGGTTTACAGCAGCCCAATATCAGGTGTTGTGTGTGTGTTTATGTAGCCTGACAGAAGAAACCATGCCTCATCTGTAAACCACGTTATGGAGAGAATGTCTGGACGTGGAATAAGAGTACCCTGAAGCCATCGACAGTAACTGATTCGTTTATCATAATGTACTTCTTTCAGTTGTTACACCATATGCACTCTGTAAGGTCGTAGCTCTTTGACATGTTCCATATGAATACCCTGATTCCCGGCTCAATCGACGCAAATATTTGTTTGGAGAATTCAATAGCCTTCTGCGAACATCTGTAACAGATGACGGTCTATGTTTTCCACTCTCACTAATGAGTATACCAGTTGTCTCCAGCTTTCTTACGAGCAATAAAATTGTCGTCTTTGTCGGAACATCACGTATATTAAATTCTCTTTGAAATTCCCGTTGTGTTGTTACCAAGGAGTTTGTCTTCCAATATGTTTTCAAAATGTAAACACGCTTTCGTAGTGAGTACTGCATGTTGCTGTTATGACTACACATTTAAGATGGTCAACTGTAAACAATTGTCAGTGCCAGAGCCACTGAGATCATTAAAACGCATTTCTACATTCTACGAGCTTTCAAAGGGAAATTATGGCCTATTGAAATGGTTCAGGTTTATATGGATCGCATTGTATATTTCCGTTATTGAATTTTTGGGTGGAATACAATACCATATGTACTAACTCTAAATACATAGAAAGTAAAAAGACGTTTCCTAATTTTCTTAGATAAAATATTGTGTAGCTAGTATAAAAATGTGTTTGGTACAGCGGTTTCGAAATTGTACACGAACACATTATATACTTAATATATTGCAGAGTGCTCACGGCGGGGAGCTATCCCAAATTTATCTAGAGCACAAATGTGTTGTTCAAAGTGACAGAACTGAAGTTTCCATTTGTGGTTCTGCTGCATTCCCAATATGGGCTGAAAGGAATTGCGTCTCTAAAGTTTAGGTTTTCGTTGCGGCGAGTGAAATCGTATGTAAAACACTTGCTGGGATCCAATAAAGGAAAGCAATCTTCTTCCCTCCGGTTGTTAATGTCAAACGCTATTTATGACGCAGTTACCGACCCTCCATGGCTTCTTCAGTCTATGTCCAAACTTGAGGTACTTCGGCTAACAGAAATAATGTATCCTGCGTCCTTGAAATGCGTCAAGAGGGGAACCAATTCTAATAACAGTACTTATTAATCCTCTATAAAACGATAACGTTCTTTTTTTTTTTTTTTTTTTTTTTTTTTTTTTTGTAATTTACGTCCCCCAACGTTAAGTCATATCGGACGATGAAATGAATGGGTGAAAAGATGCTCAAATGAGCCCGGGGTCCATAGAGCTTAGAGTTACCCGACATTCGTCTTTCAGGATAAAGGAAAGCCCCGGAAAAAACCTTATCCAGGTAACTCACCCTGACCGAGATTCTAACTCGGGACCTATTGAATGTGAAGTAGACATGCTACCATCTACGCTACCGAGGCGGGCGGTAAGTAACGTTCAATCCCCGTCATCGAGCATCTTGCGTTCTTTCTTCGTTCCCCTTGTCACTTAGTGAATGTTGGTTTTATTACTCTAATATCACGATTTACTTTGCATCATTTTCTGTTCATTCCATTTCCTTCTCATCTTTCAGGTGTGCTTCTGGGCTCGTAATGTAATTCAGTTCGGACAGATGGCGCGGATGCTTGCATAATATAGATGCAAGGCGCTTGTTTGTCCTCTCTAGCGGCTGCAGACAAGTCGTACTTAAATGTTGGGGACCTCCTTGTGTCTCTGGAATATGTCTTTCTGTGGCCTGTAACCTACTGTGGCTCCTTCACAGGAATCGGTGGGAGTTTCGACGTTGCATTGCAAGGAATTTTCTCTCTCTAAATCTTCCTGCTCCGATTCCAGGGCCTCCCAGCGACGTGCAAGCCCCCGAAGTGATTAATACACTTCAAACTGATTTTAGAGAATAAAAGACCAAGCAAATTCCAAAATCGCTGAGAAGATATTATTTAATGCAGCGAATGCAGTTAGCGATTTGGGTGTTTAAGAGCATTTTGCTCACTTTGCACTTTTGAAACTAAATATACATTTTCTTGTGCTTAACTTTTGGCTTTTCTTTTGTTGTGTCATCTGCATGGATTTAGACTGAATGTTAGATTTGCTTTTTGTGCCACAGCTGACATTTGGTCTTCAATATCTTGAACTACTTGAACTTCGTTTTCTTCAAGAGTTCTTCTTGTTTTGCAAATATATATATATATATATATATATATATATATATATATATATATATTGTTGCAGCCTATTGTACCAGGTACAGATGTATTATTTTATCTTGACAGGAATCCTGCGCGGTAGAGATGAGTAGCAACTGTGGTGGGGATAGTTCACCTATCGCCACAATGCGTCACACGCGTAAGATTACGAGAGGGGATGGCAGTGCATAAAGTGTCTAAAAACAAATTTCATTCTCGAAGCCAGTTTTGTAACTCTTATAAACTAAGTTTGTCTTACTATGGTAGTAATCTCCACGCTTTTGTTGGATCTTGAATAGTACATAGGCATTTGGAACAAAACCACGTTCTCCTCCAGCAGTCATGATAAACAACTGTCGGCCTTTCAATATCGCTGCAGAGTCCCTGTAACGTATTTCACTCCAGGCATATGGTCCAGTATGTGCTGTATTTATATAAGTTTCATCCATATAAACTATATAAACATCACTTTGATATCTCCGAATATTTCGTAAATACTTAAGCCTTTTTGCACGTATGGTGCGATGTTCGATTAAAATTTGTCTGTCACGCTTAGTGTTCTTTTTTTTTTTTTTTTCCAAATAATCCTAGCTTCAAAAGAACTCTTCTTAATGTTCAGACACTGCCTTGGAATTTTAGTTAATTGATGGAAATTAATCCATCTGCCTTGGAAGTCAGTAGAATTTTTAGGTTTACAAGCACGTTCTTCAAAGTTGATGTTTGATTTTCTGTGCTTTAAAAATTATTCATAGTTCGCCTAACTACTTCTGAATCAAAACATACAAATTCGATTTTGTGCATGTTCTTAATCTTTGTTTACAGCGCATAGAGAAGGACGTTGTTGCACTAACACCAATGGCTTTTCTTTCATTAATAGCTCTCCTAAACTGCTTTCAGACACAGCTGTTGCCTCAGATACCCTTCCCCAGATTTTTATAACTGATCCAGACCATTGTTCCTTTTTTATAAATCTATGGATATTGTTTAATGTAAATTTATATTGAGGAATTAATCCTTAAAGAATTAATCCTTTTTAAATACATTACTCGGGTATATGGGTGATTTTTGATTAATTAGAGCCAACTGAAAAATTCAATGCCATGGCCGGGATTTGAACCACGGATCTACTGGTTTCCGACCAGTCGCTCTACCCTTGAGCTACCATGGTCAACGTGCCTTCCTGACATTAAATTCCGTGGTTCAAATCCCGGCCATGGCATTGAATTTTTCAGTTGGCTCTAATTAATCAAAAAACTATGGATATTGGTTATTACTTCTCGTGTTTTTAAATGTAGCACTTTATTTCCTAATGTGCTGCTAGGAGGCGTCATTTATAAATGCTCTCTTGGAACCAGGAGACAAGCACATTTTGAAACAAGCTGTAGTGTTACCGAGTAGCTCTGCACGTGTTTAGTTGCGAGCAACTGGTACGCAACTGACCTGCCCTCCCCTCCAGTTGCAACCGTTCTGAGGTGGACTCGTCCAGATACCACTGCGCATCGCTCTGCACTTTTCAAGATAAAAAACACATATGTACCAAGGGAGATTTTTATCTGTAGTTAAGGTCCCTGCCCTTTACTGATATTTCTCCCCAGGACTGACCATTCTGATATCCTATCACCTCACCGTTCCCTCACAAGGACATCATTCCTATACGTCGAGGTATTAAGTCATAGAGTCATTAACTGAATAAAAATAAATCCATAATCGATTCAATGACGATGGCTTCTTAATTTTGTTATAATTCATTCAGCAGAAATGAAGTTTCTTTGATCAATAGCATGTTATACACTAGATATTATGGAAAACAAAATAGTAAAATAAGAAATCTCATATTGTGAAGAACTGAAACTCTAATTGAAACATTAATTACATTGAAACATGTTTATAAAAGCTGCTTTCAAACTTTTCATCACAGCATATCATGACTTGTCCTGCAGGTCAAATGGATATGTTGTTCCATGTTTATATTACTTCCTTTGGAGCGTTTTATAGTTTATCTTTCCTCACTTATGAAAACAAAACAAAGAAGAAAAGGCTATGTGATAATTTATGGCTTCCTCATGTTTCATATTTAATTAACACCGTAGGTTTAAAGTCCATAATACAGGAAAATATATGGGTGCTAGATTTTGCGTTACATAACACAAATATAAACTGACATGCTTTGCTTTCAAGGAAACAACTAAGAATTCCTGACAAACTCTTCTGAATGCTGGGTACACACCAATTTATAGTAGAGGGAGTCTTGCATAGTTTTAGGAATAGTACATAGAAGAAGTATCTATCTTAGATAAACCTATGCAAAATACTCAGTGTTATCCAGCGCACTGGCGGCTTTTTAAGTTACACGAGGGCTGTTCAATAAAGAATGATCATAATCTTTTTACGGTCATAATTTTTCGCACTAAAATTGAATCTTATTATATACTGTTAGCTTAATAAGAAACAAACACGCCGTAGTAGTTTCATTGTTTGTACTCTTGGTTCCCACCTGTGAGAACCAGGCAAGTTCAGACATGTTCAGTATCGCCTACCGCTGCAATGGAGGTAACACGCGAGGAACAATATGCGGCTTTGAAATTCTGCTTTCGTCTCAACAAATCTTCAATTGAAGCCAATAAAATGTTACAGGAGGCCTATGGAGAGTCTGTTCTTCCATACAGCACAGCTCCAAGGTGGTTTAAAATGTTTAAAGAGGGGAGATAATCAATTTCAAAGGAAGGTGGACCCAGTGCTCCAGTTACTGCTCTTACGGAAGAAAACATCAACTCTGCTCATGCCAATGTGAGAGAGGATCGACGAACCACCGTAAGATTACTTTCTGAAATACTGAACATGTTATTCGGTGCCACCCACACGTTGGTGACAGAAACATTGCACATGAGACGTGTTTGTGCGCGATGGGTTCCAAGATTGTTGATTCCCGAACAAAAGGACATTCGCATGCAGGTCTGCATACAGTTAAAGTTGATGTTAGAGGAAGATCCAGAGTTTCTTTCAAACGTAATCACTGCTGATGAAACTTGACTACATCATTTTGATCCTGAGAGCAAAAAGCAAAGCTCAGTGTGGAAATCTCCTTCATCACCAATCCCCCCAAAAAGCAAAAGTGGTTGCTTAAGCTGGGAAAGTTATGGTCATCCAATTCTTAGATATTCATGGAATGGTTTATCAGCATGTTGTACCTGCACACACATCAGTAACTGGACAATACTACAGGGATGTCCTGAAAACATTCCAAGTCTATATCAGGCGCAAAAGACCACATTTCCGTGAAGCAGGCTGAATGCTGCACCACAATAATGCGCGGCCGTATATTGCCAATGTTGTTGCTGAATATCTTGCAAAAATCAACGTGATGTACATCCTTCACCCTCCCTATAGTTAGGATTTAGCCCCATGTGACTTTTTCTATTTCCTAACTTGAAGAAACGCCTTCGTGGGAGGCATTATCCATCATCAGAAGCAGTGGTGAAGGCTGCGAAGGCGATTTTGAAGGATCTCTCAAAAATGGTTTCCAGCATGTCTTTGAAGACTGGCAGAAACGCTGGGACAAGTGCATCGCATTCAGGGGAGACTATTTTGAGAAGGACCATCAAAATTATGAGGATGAGTAAAGGTACGTTGTCAAAAAAATTGTGATCATTTTTATTGAGCAGCCCTCGTAGTTTTTCAATATTCAGCAGCTGTGTTATCCAGCATTGAATTGGTGCATTTTATAAATATAGAGCTCAAAATAAGGATGGTGTCATGCATGCTTTGTACTGGTACTTGAAGATAGGTGTTCAAATTTCGTCTACATTTGTTAAGTAATGACTATTCGTACATACAGGCTAAAACAAAAGCTGATATTTGCGTTCCTTTCTACTTACTCTTGTACATATTGTTTAAAAACGCTTATTCTACTCTCTATCTCACGGAAATCGAGATAAACATTAGCATACATTGTTGTTCCTTGTTAGTCCAATAATGATGATGATGATCATGATGATGATGATAATAATAATAATAATAATAATAATAATAATAATAATAATAATAATAATAATAATAATAATAATAATAATAATAATAATAATAATAATAATAATAATAATAATAATAATAATAATAATAATAATAATAATAATAATAATAATAATAATAATAATAATAATAATAATAATAATAATAATAATAATAATAATAATAATAATAATAATAATAATAATAATAATAATAATAATAATAATAATAATAATAATAATAATAATAATAATAATAATAATAATAATAATAATAATAATAATAATAATAATAATAATAATAATAATAATAATAATAATAATAATAATAATAATAATAATAATAATAATAATAATAATAATAATAATAATAATAATAATAATAATAATAATAATAATAATAATAATAATAATAATAATAATAATAATAATAATAATAATAATAATAATAATAATAATAATAATAATAATAATAATAATAATAATAATAATAAACCCTGGCACGAGAGCCCTAAGAGGGCCAAGGCCTACCAACCCGACAGCCGGTCTCACGCCCACGTACGCAAGGTAGAGAGGGGCGATCATTCAACCGATACGTGGAGATGTGTTCAGCATCTCGGCATCCCCCAGTCGTGACCAGGGCCGCTTACCTAGCGTAAGCTCCTTACTTGCCTCACGATGCTGAGTGAGCACTAGTCCTAAACCCGAGACTTAAAATCCGCACTCCAGGATGGGATCGAACCCGAGCCGCATTCCGTGGCAGGAACCAAGGCATGCTGCCTCAGCCCGCTACGCCACGGCGCAGGACTTTATATATATTTACGTCCTCCAACGTTGAGTCATATGGGACGATGAATGACATTGGTGAAATGATGCTCAAATGCGTCAGGGTCCATAGAGCTTAGAGTTACCCGACACCCTGACCGAGATTCGAACTCGGGACCTCTTGAACGTGAGGCAGACACGCTACCATCTACGCTACCGAGGCGGGCTCAGGACTTGGTCCACCGGGAGTAAAAATATTATTTTAAGAACCGACCGCTATGTGATGAATCTCAAATTTCATTCTCTTTGCATTTCCAAAATATAAAAGAGCGAATGACAACTTCCGTCGTGAGAAAAATAATAAGTATTGGAAAATTTAAAAAATAACAAGGAATATCGGAAAAAGTTCATTCTCTAAAAAATATATGTCTCAATCAGATGTACGAAGCTACTTCATCAATATTAGGTAAATGTAAAACGAGGTGCGAAGAAGGACAGAAGTGACGAGAGACTTGAATATTACTTTCGATGCATGTTCTAACCTCTCTTCTACTTCCGCAGTAACCTTCATAGCAACTTGTTTCGATAGTCTATACCTCTGTAAAACATTTTCTTCTAATAGCTCCTCAAAATCATTTCTCCTCATAGGCCGTACTCAATTAAGAATGCCATTTACACGGTCCTAAATATAACAAATAGACAACAACAGCTGCGTTCACGACCGCCATCTTTACTATTTACACTTGTTAACAGAAATATGGTTGTTGGTTTAACAAAATATTTAACACGAGTATTAAGCTAACAGTTGGTGAAATGCAATTTTTGTTATAACTATTGTTAAATAAACTAACAGCCGTGTTAAGTCTTAACATCTTTTGGTGAAATCGGGCATAAATATATCGTATTTTAACCAATAGACAGAAACAGCTTTCTATATTAATTGACACGGGATTGAACTTCCTTACATGAATACGACAAAGAAATACTTAAACACCTGTAGCGAGATTGCTATGTTGGAGATGGGGTGCATGTTGACTGTTTCGAAAACCCAAGTCGGGAAGCCAGATATAACAGGGTTACTTCCTTGTATTTTGAGTTGTTTCTTGATGATTGTGTTTGATTAAATAAGAGTCATGAGATCTCTCGTTTTCAGGTGTGGTTTCGAGTGAAATAAATAAAATTTTGGATACGTTCAATTTCGTAATATATAATTTAATTGTATAATCTAGATTTTTTTTTTTTATTTATCCAGATTTATGAACCCTATTTTACACAGTGGTATATTAGGGTTAGAGTTGATACATAAAAATACACAATTTTAACAAAAATATTTTAAATACTAGAAGGAAGAAAATATGTTATAATCTGATGCATATTAATTTAAACTATTTCAGACGTTTAAAAGCTGAGTTTATAAACATCATGAAGTACTTATACTGTTGTGGCTTCATTAGCAAAGATGTGAGCGGAGCAGAAAGTTCAGTTCCTAGAGAGTCTAGCTTGAATATTAATTCTTGTCTTTCTCTCCAGAAAATGGGACAACAGAAAAGGAGATGAACCACAGTTTAAAATTCTTCACCACACATGCACTTGGGGTTGGATGTTAAGTGAAAGCGTGATAAGTATTCACCAAATTTACCATGTCCACTTAAAAATTGTGTCAAAACAAAATTTGGTACAAGAGTTTCACATTTTCCTCTGTCATATACACTAGGGAAAAATAATTTTTTTTGTTAAACTTCCATTTGGAGTTGTTAGCCATTGTTGGTTCCATTCTTCAAGAATATGTTGATGTATTATTCTCGTTACAGTAGAAATAGGACATAAAGAGTATGTCACAGGAAGATTGGATTCTGCAGCCTTCTTAGCCAAGCAATCAGCTCTCTCGTTACCTAAAATTCCACTGTGTCCTTTAAACCATCCCATGCAAATATGTCCTGGATGGTCTTGAAGCAAGGTTCTGATTTCATGTGCTAATGAATTTAAGTTGTATTTATCATAAATAACGAGTAGAGCTGATTGTGAATCACTAAGAATACGGGCAATGTTCCCATTAACAGTACACCATTTTATAGCTTCTTTAATTGCTAAGAGCTCCGACTGGAATACAGAACATTCAGGTGACAATTTAAACATGGAGTGAGATAGTTCCGTTTGGTTTACATAAACAACAAAAGCACATCCTACCGCAGATATATTATCTTCAAATTGGTAACGCGAACCGTCTGTATATATGTAATAATCATGAAAATTACATATTTCCTTTAAACAAGAGATTTAACACGTGTTAAGCTAACACTTGGTGAAATGCAATTTTTGTCATAACTATTGCTAAATAGATTAACAGCCATGTTAAGAATTGACACCTGTTGGTGAAATCGGAGATACATATATCATACTTGCAACCAAGGGACAGGAACACCTATCTAGATTAATCGAAACGGGATTGAACTTTATTTACATGAATATGACAAAGAAATACTTAACCCCCGAGTTTGCAATATTTTAGAAACATTCTGTGAGCATGTGGAAGAAATAGAGTGGACTAACTCTGTCAAGTACCTGGGAGTCCAACTGGACAGAGGTTTAACTTTCAGCCAACACATCAGGGACCTCTCGGCAAAGGTGCAGGGAGCAGTTGCTTCCCTGTATCCAATACTGGAGCCGGGTTCGATGCCGGTTGGACTGAAGTTACACCTCTTCCGAGCGCTGGTAATTCCCGTGATGCTTCAACGTGCACAGAATAGAGGACTTTGGTCCATATATTCTGTGGGATGCTCTTTTCCTACCAGGTTGCTTCAGGAAGCCTCGGATCTTCCTTACATGGAGAATGAAATTAGCGTCGGGAAACAAAATTTTATGAAACCTTACCTAGACATATTGGGAGATTATGACCCCACTAGATGCCGTTTCAGGCTGTTCCGGGTACCCCGCATGACTTGCGGGCACCCGACATAACCCAGGAGCTAATCCTAACAGCAGCTAAAGCTGAGCTCCACATAATTCTTCTAAGCTGTTTGGCAACAAAATTTTTCAACCTATAACAAATTTAAAAATAGAACACGAGGGTGCATAAGGTATTAGATCCATTCTTATAAACTGAGCTACATAAAGTTTATGTTGCCTCGAAACAAATTCATCCTAAGAATATACACCCAACCTACAATATCCCGAAAAGAAAAACCCCACCTGAGGTAAAACCCTTAACGGATGAGTACGCAGCAAAAATCTCTGGATTTATACAACCAGCCAGCACTTCGGACGGACGGATGTGGAAGAAGAAGACTTTTCAATGAGAAACAATTATCAAAATAGTTGGAGTGGATTTTAAAACTATCGCTCACACACACACACACACACACACACACACACACACACACACACACACACACACACACACACACACACACCACACACACACACAAAATCCCAAATGAACCTTTATCTAAAAATGCTTTCCTTTAAGGGGTGGTTTCACAAAGATCTCATTACTAGTATTGATATTGAACTATTTTATTAATCAATGTAGTTTACTGACCATTGTCCACTTAAGTACTTCGTACTTAAATAAAATTTCTACTATGAACTTTATCTTCGCTGCACTTAAATTATAGCTGATTGATTCACAAGCAACATTGATATATTTTCATCCCAGGTACATTTATAAGAGACGTGTAGATTTGCAAGAAGTTTGAAACATGGATGTTTAAAATTCTCTAGTTCCGAAAACCAGTAAGTGTCATTTAGCATTGTTTCAAAAAGAGACCACTGTTCTTGGCATTCTCTGAAATGCAATTTTCTTGTCTTCCTTATATTTTACGTTGTGGCATGGCATGTAATGTTAACAAATGTAGTTAAGTAAAGGACTGCGGATTGTTTGCCGATATAACCCAGCATTCTGAACATTCCATAAGATTTTCTTTGGAAGGAGATGGAATGTGTGGGTCTCTGAGATTCCAAAAGGGGCAATGACCATATAATGTAATAGCTAAAAGTATTTTCTTCCTGCCATAAATTCATTCGGACTTCCAGAACACTAAGCTCTTACGTCTGTTTTTGCATTGTTTAGGTTTATTTATTTCTAGTTGTCTTATCCGATGTTGCATGTATGGTATTTTAGAACCAAATGACGCTTTTGTTTCTATCATTAGCTACTTCCTCGGCATTTGATTGTCGATATAATGGTCGTACTCCTGATTGTCGCTCCAGTGTTTCGTAGTTGGAGGGTTAGAATTCCACCTGACCTGTGTAAAGTTGTGTATGTGTATGGCGTTTTTAGAGAAACATTAGGGAAACATTTTTTCCATTAAAAATACAGCATTAATAATGTTTCTGTTCATTGTCCACTTCGTATTCAAATTCAGAGAGGTATTTTTATTCCGAGGTATTACTATTATTGAAACGAGAAAAGTCTTAAAAATGTACCCCTGCTTAAAACTAAAAGTAAAATTCTGCTGAGACTAAAAATCTATTACAAATGACACAATATGACAGCTTATTTTAATTTTATTAAATAGGCTGAATTCTAAACCTGTGTAAATTAGAGATGTATTGTAACTTTTTGTACTGATTTGTTGGTGAGCACTAGACCCCTCATCTAAAAGACTATATGATCATATAATCAAATAGGCAAATTCAAAGAACTGTGAAGATAAACTAGTTTCTACTTCTTCCACCGCATAGTATATTTACTACAGGAGTTCAAATTATTGCTTTTATACTCATAATAAAGAAATTGCTTAAGGGGGGCATATGCAAATATTCAGGGTCTTACATAAATAGCCATAACATCCAAAGTTTTCAAGTTAGAGAAGTGAAACTTAGTATACTCATTTAAGATAATACAGTTAATGTGCACAATTTGTTTCATAATTTTTCATTGTTTATAACTAATGCTACATATTTTTTCTATATGCAAAGATATTTACAAACTTAAGACCACTTTTTTTTTCAAAATTCACATATGCTATCTTTCTGAAATTTGGTATGTTATTTTAAAACACACTAAAAATGAATTTGTTCGATTTAGATTTCTTATTGAAGCTGTACAGAATTTTAAAAAAAGTTAATCATATGCATTATTTAAAATTTAAAATAATTTCATATATTTTGTATCATCACATTTCATCTGGAGCTTAATCTTAAATTCTAGAAACAACAAAATGTTCATTGTGGCATAAGAAAGCTGTGAGCTAAATGTCATCACTTTAGATAAAAGTAGTTTGAGAGAAAAATGAGTTGAAGTTGTAGAAAATGCAAGTTACGGGGAAAGGCAATTAAAAATACAATAAGTATTATTCAGTTTGTCTTTTAATTTTAAGTCAGAACTTCCCATATCCATAGTCTGTATCCTCATTCTGGTCTTCTTCAGCCTTTCTTTTTAAATTCCTCTTCTATCTTGCTTCTTTCTGCATTAATTTCATAGCTCTTTCTGCACCAGCGATGCGAATGTTGTCGATACTCTGCAAAATTGTTTCCATAAACACACCAGGTTGATACCCTAACTGATGCATAACTTTCTTTCTACCAACATTCCCATTATTAAACACTATTGAAGCATCAAATGTAGCAATTTTCACAACTATTGAAGACACAAATGATGTTTTGGGACAGCTTTTCCATATCAAACTGTTAAGGCTTTCATTTGGGTTTTGTGTCTCTCCATAGAGACATTTTTTAGATCTGGGTGTCTGGGTGTGCTGCAAGTCTGGTTGTGCTAAGAATTGGTAGGTGGGCTTTATAGATTCCAAGACAGCTGATGAGAGACTATGTGTTGCTACTATGCAACACTAGGGCATTTAATTGTTTAAAGGTACATACAGACCACGTACAGTCGTAATATTTTGGTGTTTGCTATATGCTATTTTAAAAAACAATTACAAAAAATAGATTTTTTGAACATTTTCTCGTACGTCCCCCCTTAAGGTGAAAACTGGAATGTTGGTTCTACTTTTTCAAAACAATGAGTGAAAGAAGTATAATACTAAGGGTACTCTCATAAGAAAGAACCTGATGTGTTGCACTCACATGACTTTCTCCACTCTTGTACAATCTATTCATACAAATCTTGGATATCCCTCTATCTACTTCATGTTATTGCTAATTTTCTCGTAGACGCAAAGGGAATATATGAACGCAGTACGCTTTTAACTGATTGTCAAATGTTTAAAAGTCGGTCGCTATATGATGTCTTTGAAATTCCATTCTGTTTGCATAGACAGGAAAGGAAAGAAAAATAAGCAATAGGAAATCGTGAACTCTACAAAAGGACGTACGTACTTACTTATACTTGACATATATTGAAAGCTACATTTTTGTGTGTGTAAGACTGGCTATCTCTTATGGTTTACCAATTATGTAAAAGTCAGCCAAAAAAAGAGGTATACAGAGGTTATTTCCAGAAAATTCAAGATATACATTTCATTTTTCATGAAAATATACTAAACGTTTGATGTTTTAATGATAAATAATAGAGTAAGTATTTAGAAACTTCAGATTTTCCAAAACGTTTCCCTATAAAAAGTAATTAGGGGTGTATCATTTTTGTAAGGTATTATTTATTTATTTATTTATTATTCTTTTTGTAATTTACGTCCTCCAACGTTAAGTCATATCGGACGATGAATGAAATGATGCTCAAATGAGCCCAGGGTCCATAGAGCTTAGAGTTACCCGACATTGTATTTCAGGATAAGGGAAAACCCCGGATAAACCTTATCCAGGTAACTCACCGTGACCGAGAGTCGAACTCGGGATCTCTTGAACGTGAGGTAGACACGCTACCACCACGCTACCGAGGCGGGCTTTTGCATTCTTGAAAGACGCTGAATAAGTAACAAGTTAGTTTTTTTAGATAATTGATGGAAATTAATCATTTCTCCACACTAGCCGTATATAGGCTAATATATTTGATGGATAGAGCCAACATGAAAAATTCAATGCCATGGTCGGGATTTGAACCACGGATCTCCTGGTTTCCGTCCAGGCCTTCTTATCATTTGAGCTACCATGGCCAACGTGCCGTCCTGACATTAAATTCTCCAATTGACCCGTATATTTCCCTGGTAGACCAGTAGGGGCTCTTGCATCCGAGATACACCGTTTGTGGCGACTTACTATTGTAAGTACTTAAGTCCCAGGCTTCATCATTTAACTTTTATTAGGCTGGCCCCGTAGCTCAGTCGGTAGAGCACCTGCCTGCCGTGCTAGGGGTCCCGGGTTCGGTTCCCGGCGGTGGGGGTGGGGATTTTTCTCCTACCGAGAAGAGTCTGGAAGTATGAATGAGAGTGTAAATGTGTGCGTGATGTAATGATAAATAAACCAAAAGATAACGAGTTAACACCTTCGATATGTTCCAAAGGAGAACGGCCGCCGATATGATCATAGTTGTTAAAGGCGGGGTATAAATGGAACAAGCAAAAAAAGAAAAAAACTTATTATTTTAGATAATTCATGGAAATTAATCATTTCTCCACACTAGCCGTATATAGGCTAAGATATTGGATGGATAGATTTAATGTCAGGACGGCACGTTGGCCACGGTAGCTCAAATGTTAAGAACACCTGGACGGAAACCAAGAGATCCGTGGTACAAATTCCGGCATTGAATTGTTCATGTTGACTCTATTCAACAAGTTGTTTTTTTTTATTTATTCGAATAGGTATTAATTTTAGAGTTATGCTGTTAACACACACACACACACACACACACACACACACACACACACACACACACACACACACACACACACACACACACACACACGCGTGGGTAAATCATTTTGTAGAATTTTTTCTTTGTTTATTCAAGGAGTTTCAAAATATTTATTTCCAATGAAATGTCGATATTAAATTTTTTGGTGGAATGTACCATCTTTGTGATTTGACTATCGCTAAAGCCTACTGTATTCCCCACTGCCATTGTATCTACAAACGTTCTTTTGGATTAACGTGAAATAGAATAATACACTTTTTAAAGAATACTTTAAGCAGAATGGGTGGAGAAGGTCACGTGAACGTAATGCATCAGACATTTTTTGTGTTGAACACAGAAGTTTAAATTAAGGTGTACGAAAACAATATCTAGTTGAAGAAAACTTCTAGAAATTAAACTCGATTTGGAAAGTTGGAGTCAGACCTAAAAATGGAAGCCATAGCTGAGATCTGAACCATGCCTAGTGTGAAAGAGCAATTCATTTCTAAGTATACTTGACTTTGATATTTAAACCAGCAATTGAGATTTGAAGAAAACTTGTCAATATAGTCTTGAATGCCAGTAACTATAAAACAGACCTTCAGTTCAGACCATTTTTAAAATATTCTCTGAAGCGTATTCAGTGTCATACGTCATGTTACAGGAAGGTAATTAATAAACAATGGGTAAAGTTGTCAGTACTTTGGAAAACAACCAACAAATGTGCATGTTAATGCTTTATTGAAGGTAGCTTGGTACGCCAGGAACTCAGGATCTAATCAACAATATGTATTTGTAAAACTGGATTTCAGATGATCATAAATTTTATTTACTCATGTAAAGAGAATGTTTATATTTGTAAAAACAAATGAAGTGATACAAAAGGAGGCAGGCTCTATTGTTAACATGCGGAATATACTACTATTTAGAGCATTAAACATGTGACATAAACATATATTTGATGAAAATGGCTATATATTACTCGACAGAGCATTAAGCCGTATCGACCTTCAGGTGACCAGCGCTGTGATCGTCTCTTATCGGGTCTTATCTGGTCGATTAGAAGAGTGAAATATTAGTAAGTTTATGTACAGTAAGTTACGAAACACGAATAGAGCTATTGGAAGCTGCGTGTGTCTATGTTTTCTCGCGCATACCAATGTATGACACATTGATGTCCAGAAGACATGATTACATCTGAACATACTATACATACACTGGAGTCACCGTGTATGTGCGATAAGCTGAGGTAAACATCTCTGTGTTATGAATTTTTCCCGATACGCTTTCTCGCTTTGCCGTGTAGTAGATTGCGTTAGAGTATCACGTCAATTCCTTATTATTTCTGAAAGTTGGCAACTCTACTGTTGTAAAAAGTGAACAACTTTATTTACTTTTATCATTTGTGTTATCCGCTAGTGCTGTAATAGATTGCAGGTTAACTAAATTAACACACACGTTCTTTCATCATCACAAAAGTGCCCACTTTTCCAAATAAAATAGACAAAAGCATTTCTGTAAACCTTGGATTAGCAGGAAGTATATCGAAGAATAATTCTTTTTTAGGAACAGTTAATTATAAGAAATATCTGATGTGTTCAATTCATATGACTTTCTCTACTTTCACTCCCATAACTATTTTTAAAAAGTTTATTCATCTAACTTATTACTAATCGAAATAAACGTGCATTATAAATTTACACATTTTGTTAAATGTAGAATACAGAAAGTGATGTACATTTAACATGCTGGTCGATGTATAATTGCTTTGAAATATCATTTCTCGCTGCATAAACTGAAAGAAAGAATAGCGACAAATAGCAATGACAAATAATATATCAGAAACTGTTAGTGCCACAAAAACTTATTTGGTATAAATTGTGATCCACATTTTTTAAGAAGCAGATTTTGTACCAGAGGACCGCATGTGGGATTTGTGATGGACAATGTGGCATCCGGGATTCACCTTTCCTGTCATCAATTTCGTACAATCCCTTTTCGCCCTTATATCAGGCACTGATCCAGGAATCCTGTGTTGCTCGATGGACGTCTGAACCCAGGCACTCACTTGTAAGCCCGCCTCGGTGGTGTAGATGTTAGCATGTCTGCCTCACGTTCAACAGGCCCCGAGCTCACCGGCCTCGTAGCCACGGTCGTTAGAACGTATGTCTCTAGCGTTCCACCACGTAGAGGGCCCGGGTTCGAGTCCCAACTTGGTCATGGGTGTTTATGTGCATCGTGTGTATGTGTGAAACAAAAGAAAACAGATAGTAAAATAAACGCAAACAACAAAAAAACCGGTTACAAAAGGAAAAGAAAAATATATATTAAGCAGGCCCTCGTAGCCATGGTCACTAAAGGGTATGTCTCTAGCGTTTCACCGCGTAGAGGGCCGCGGCTTCAAGTCCGGCCTTGGGCGTGGGTGATTATGTGTATAGTTAATATGTGTGAAACTACGGAAAACAGTGAAGAAAATAAACGGAAATAATGAAAAAAGCTGTTAAATAAGAAAAAGGAATATATATATATGGATAAGGCTTTTCCCGGGGTTTTCCCTTATCCTAAAAGACGAATGTTGGGTAACTCTAAGCTCTATGGACCCTGGGCTCATTTGAGCATCATTTTACTCATTCCATTCATCGTCCGACATGACTTAAAAAGTTAAAGGACCTACATTAAAAAAAAAAACCTCACTTATAAGTTCCGGGGAGTGTAAATCCTCCATCGGGGAGAATAATAGAAGGTCCATTCTCTTATGCCTTACCAGTTAATTAAATACCATTCAGAATGAAGAGAACCTCAAAGATTATTCGTAGAAAGTTCAAGATATACATTTTATTTGTCATGTAAATAATTTGAAAAGTTGCTATTTTAACCAACACTGTCAAAATCTCCCGCCTCTGTAGCCTAGTGGTAGAGTATCTGCCTCACGTTCAAGAGGTCCCGAGTTCGAATCTGTCAGAATAAGTTATCTGGATAAGGTTTTCTCCGGGGTTTTTCCTTGTCCTGAAAGATTAATGTCAGATAACTCTAAGCTCTATGGACCCTGGACTCATTTAAGCAATATTTCACCCATTTCATCGTCCTAAGTCCATCGAAGGACTAAATTAAAACAACACTGTTACAATCAATTTTGAGAAAATATAAATAAAACACTTTTCGCATATAAAGAGTACTTTGGACCCAATCCAATTGATAATCAAAATATATTAAATATTATTCCAATCCCTATTAAATATTAAAAAACCCGTAATAAACCATATTAGATTTGGGTGAGGTTTCTTGGAAATCTTCGCATCGTATTAAGTGTTGTTCTCCCTAAATCTGTCATACATACACTAGAGAAAGTCTCCTATGAAGGTGTCTATGGAGGCATCTTTTTGCCAGTGCAGCTGCTATGGCAGGTAGCGTGCACCACTCCGCCCCAGAACTGGCAACATGGGAAGGCCTGCCGCCGCGGGGGGCGGAGCGCGCGGTGCATGGAGAGAGGGGAACTTGCCTTGGCTGTCAACCCTCGGCAACACAACTCAATTCCGCGGCTGGCCGGCGCGGAGAGTGAATGTGTATAGTGTAATGTGCTGTGGTGTGTTTGTGTGAATAATTGTGAGCTGAAGAGTAGACCAAAACTGTTCGGGTCCTAGAACCATGTGAGGATTCCTTCCCGGTGATCTACCAAGGTAACTGCCCTTTCTTTTGTCTTTGCCAACAAAACCTGGGAGGCAAGAAACAGAGATACTTTAACGGAACGCTCTTCTCAGCTGGAACCACGTTACTGTATCTTGCCTCCTATATATTTACAACAGTATCGTTCTAACTTGAGATGGGACGTAACGTGAACGTAACGGCCGTAATTCTTGATCGACATACTTCAAACTACCGCTATTGGTTCTAAACACCACGTGACATCTAACTTAACGTAAAGGTTTAGGAAAACTTCATGTTATCACACTTTATAGTCAGGTCAAGTCAACCCCAAGGTGTTAGACGTTCACGTTACGTCACGTTAAGTTACGTTACGTTAATCCCAGCAAAACACTCCTTCAGTAATACCACGAGGTGCTCATGATTCAGTAATGTAACGAGTTTAAAAGCACAATTAAATTACCTAACAAAAATTGTATTTACGTCACTTTCTCTTATCCAAACTATTCTTACAAAAACGTATTCTTCCATTTATTGAGATAAACCTTACTTACTTGAACATTCAAGTATCAGGAAGATAAAGTAGGCTAAATTATAACGGATTGCTGTGTGATAGTTCTGAAATTATATGTTCTTTGAGTTTCCACGAAGGAAAAAAAAAACAAATAGCGACTTACTACTACCAAAAAATTTTGGAGATGATTAACGCAACAAAAATCATATAAGCTGATTATTCAAAGATATTTATGGTTGGTTTTTGTGAAACTTTTGTATATTTCTTATTGTTTACTAATTATACAAAAGCGTTTTAGATTGAAGAGGAGATTCACATGAGATTTCCAAGAAATTAAAAATAAGTATTTTGTTTCTCCTACACATATCTTAAACGCACTGTATTTTATTCAAAATAGTTACTGCTATTGTTAAGAAAATAAAACATTATTTTTTCCATTTAAAGGGTAGTCTATATTCTTCTTCACTTCATGTCATAGGCAGACAAGTGCCTGTTCCGCCTTCGAAGTCCTCCAGCCATCGTTTCCTGGGTCTGCCCACCGATCTCCTACCTTTAGGATGATACTGTAATATTTGTTTTGTAAGTCTATTATCTGGCATTCTTTCAACATGTTCCTTCCATTTTTGTTTGAGATCTTTTAACCTATCATTCATACTAAAAATGTCCAGCTCTTCTCTTATATTTTCATTTCTTATTAAGTCCCTCTTTGTGCATCCTTTCAAACTTCTCAAGAATTTCATTTCTGAAGCCTGTATTTTACTCTGTTGCTTTTTAGTTAACGTCCAAGTCTCACTTCCGTATGTCAGTATAGGTACAGCCATAACTTTGTATAACTTTAGTTGTTTCTTTACGTATTTTGTTTCTAAATGTTCTATTTATTGTTCCAAAAACTCCTTGAAATTTGCATATTTTATTGTAGACATCATATTCCTTGTCATAACTAACGTCAGTTCCCAAGCAGTTAAAATGGCTTACCTGTTCAACGCAACGATTATTTATAACTATTTTTGTTCTAATTGGCTCTTTCCCAATGAATGTCTTTACCTTTGATTTTATAAAAGAAATTTTCTTATTATATTGCTTACAAAGTTCACTAAGTTTAAAAATAGATTTTTGCAGGGCAGACTCGCTATTTTGTATAATAACTAAGTCGTCAGCAAACAATAGAATTTAAAAAGTTTTTATTTGAAATTTTAAAACCTACATTCACTAGTTGCTTCCATTTGCACACTAGGTCGTCAATATAAATACTAAAAAGTGTAGGCGATAAAGTACAACCTGGTCTGACACCCTGATTAGTAAGATTTTTTTTTTTTTTAGAAATGTTACCATTCTTCCTCACATTTATTTTTGTTTGGAAGTAGAAGCATTGTATCATTTTTACTAATTGTTGTGGGTATCCTCATTCTTCCAATATTTGCCACTTTTTGCATCGGTTTACCCTATCGAAGGCTTTTTCAAAGTCAACAAACCCCATATGCGTTTCTTTATTAAACTCCCTATGTTCTTCAATTAGTTGTTTAACGAGGGTAGTCTAAGTTGGAGAAATTTGCATGGTAATCTATCGTAACAAATCTCTAGAAGATAGATAACTTAAATTTTTATTCAGTGGACCTGAAATTGTGTATTTCAGATGAATATCTAATTTCTGGATGGTAAATAATATTTGTTTTACTTATTACAGGTAAGCAGTAGGTATAGAGGGTAATTAATATAAGTTTGATTATACATATAAAGTTGTCTACTGTATAATCAGTAAAATAAAACAACGATGCCATTTTTTGTACTTTATAAAATCACTAAAGTGGTCCGTGTTATGGGGCTTCAGCATATTTACAGTATGTGATACCAGCCATCGAATATATAAAGTTACTCCAAAAAGTACTCGTCTAATGCATGCGTTTATGTTGAAGGATGTATTGATAGTGGAAAATCATCAGCAGGGACACTGTCTTATTTATTGATTAGTAAAAAAGAGAATACAATAAAGAAACATATAGTATCTACTCACATAAACATAGTTAAACATTAAAAAGCAAAGATATACAATATAGGACGCAAAATAAGTATTCGTCTGCATACTGAAAAAGCTGTAGAATGTTACGTTTAGTACTTAGTAGGCCCTCCATTCCTCTTTATAATCTATTGCATTCTCCTTGGCATGGATTTCATCAAAGATTGTGTTGTTTCCACTGTAATGTTACACCATTCCTCTAGTAGAGCGTTCTTTAAATCCTTTATATTAAATATCTGATGATTCCTAATATTTTTGTCCTGTATACTCCTCAAATTCTCTATTGGATTCATGTCTGGAGATTGCAGTGTTGTCGGCTTCCGTCGTGGAGTATTATACAACAACCATAGCCTTGCATCTAGAGCTGTGTGTTTTGGATCATTATCTTGTGTGAAAATATAATCCTCAGAAAGACCCATATTGTTCACACTTCTGGACAAATGTGGTTTTAGGATGTTTATATAAGCCTTATGGTTTATAATGCCATCAATAAAACACAAATCTCTCACACCATTTGCACTCATGCAGCCCCAGACAAGTACTGAACCGCCTCCATGTTTAACTGAAGCTGTTACACTTACCCCTCAAGCTCACAATTATTTTTTCTCTAAGCTATTTACTCGCCCTTTTGACTTAAAGAGCTCAAACTGACCGTCGTCAGTAAATACAACCTTCTTCCAGAAATCAAACCCATCGTATTTATGTTCTTTTGCAAGAGCAACTCGCTTCTATCTGTTGATTTTACTGATGTATGGTTTTCTACGGGCTGTTCGGTCTCCATACTCAGCTTCATAAAGCACGTTTTTTATAGTTTATGCTGAAACGGACTTTCCTGTGTGTGTTTGAACTGTAATAGCAAGTTTTGGAGTACTTAGTTTAGGATTTTTCTTGACTTTTCTAAGTAACTCGTTTCTCCATTTCGGATAGAACTGCAGGACGAGCACTTCTTGATTGGTTTTCGGAAGTTTTGTTCTGAACAAACCTGTATATGTCTTCACTGTACTGGCAGATGATGATGATGGATATAGGGACGCTCAACTACAGCGGTTATCAGCGCCCTTTTAAAAACTACTCATGGCAAAAGCCAGATATAAAAAGTTTCTAAAAACTATACTAATGAAATAAACCTATTAAAACTATATGTACATAGAAAGCAGAAAAAAAAAACCAAAAATGAAAATCAAAACCTACTAAAAATATGTTCGCTATATCCTAAAGTCTAAACGAGAAAATCTAAAAACCTTTTCCACTACTGCGTTATCGTCCGCTAGCATTTCTGCAAAGCTGACCGGCAGCTGCAGAGACGTCCTAAGGTCTGCTAGGTGAAGACACTCTAGCAGCACGTGTCGTACAGATAACAATTCTTTGCAAAACGGACACAGTGGAGATGGCTCCTTTTTAAATAGAAAACTACGAGTAGAAAAGCAGTGCCCAATACGTAACCGAGCCAAACTCACCTCCTCGCGACGAGATGACCGACAGGAGGTAACCCAGGGAATCGGAAGTTCTTTGACAGATCTAAGTTTATTATTGCGGAGAGCGGACCACTCTTCCTGCCAGCAGGTTTGCACAGCTCTCCTCAATACGGCCCTAAAATCTTCCGATGTCACAGATGGTACTCGAACCCTGGGCTTCTTGGTAGCCGTCTTGGCTGCCGAATCCGCCATTTCATTCCCCCGCAAGCCTACGTGAGCAGGGATCCATGCACACACCACGCTAACGCCAGAAGCGTGTAAAACATGGAGGGCATCCTGGATACGCTGCACAATAGGGTGGTAGTTGTACAGCTGCCGTAGACTTTGAAGTGCACTGAGGAAATCACTTAGGATTAAGCAGTTCCCCAACTTTCGTCGACGTACATGTAAAATGACCCGGTATATTGCATAAAGCTCTGCAGTAAAAATGGAAGTGCTAGTGTGGAATCAAAGTGTATACGGTTCGGTTCCACACACGTAAGCACAACCAACACCATTTGAGTTCTTGGAGCCATCAGTATAAATTATAAAATGGTCCCGATATCGCGATAAAATTCTAAAAAACATGTGCGGATACTAGACATAGACATGGTAGATTTGTCATATTTGGTCGTGCCCAGATCAACGTGGGACGCTCTGCACAACCAAGGAGGGTATGTCCTCTCCCCCCTAGGATACATCTTAGGCATTTCAGTATCAAGATGTCTAAGGAGCTCCCGGAAACGAAAACCAGGTGGCTTTGGTTTAATAGAAGTGTTCCTATAACGCACGTCCATGAAGGTATTAAAGAACGTCGTAAACGCTGGATGTGTGGGCATGCAATTAAGTCCACAGCCAGAATTTGCTAATAACATGTTGCAGGTCTTCCAATGGTTTCTACAATTTCTTGAAAATATTTTCCTTTTTTAAATAACTTGATGCAAATTTCTCTCTCTTCTTATGTAGTTTCAGGACGTTTTCGACCCATATTACTTAAATAACAGTCAATGGCTTTGAAAACAGAGATGGAACTGTCAATGACAGTAGATAAAACACAACTGCATAAGAAAAGGGAAGGGGTGTGTGTTAGCGAGGCACCATACCTGGGATCTGTTTACTAGACGAATATTTGTTTGACATCAAATGGGATATGATTTTAAATAACGTAGAACTGTTCACTATTTAAGCAATATATGAACCCAAATTGTGTTTTATTTTTTAAATCTAGATATCAAGCGATGTAAGGAAATATTTAATGTTCGTTTCTTATCTATATTTTTCTGATTGTGCGTGTATGTGCTATGATTAGACGAATACCTTTTGGAGTATCTGTAAAGGAGAATGCAATGACAATAGACTTCCTACATTCATAGTTGGATCAAAGAATAAAACGGGAGGAAAAGAACGACTGTAGGAGACAAACCTGTCAGTTTTAGCACCATACTATCGATTGTTGTTGAATAAGACATCGATATTGTATAACGAGTGAAAGATTTTGCCACATCGATTTATTTTACATAGAAAGTGATGCAGTCTTTTCCTAGTTAACATCTAGTGCCATAAATAAATAATAATAATAATAATGATGATGATGATGATGATGATGATGATGATGATGATGATGATGATGATGATGATGATGATGATGATGATGATGATGATGATGATGATGATAATAATAGAGCAAAAAGCAGCAAGGTAAAAGGTTACTGAAGTGCAAAAGCAAAAATAAATATCATACACATGTCTTCATTAAGTTACTTCTTCTAGTATGAACTTCGGAATGATTAACGTTTTTACAAAACCAGTATGCATTAAACCACCTTTCGATTTTTTGAAGTTCCTTCCACTAATTTTCTAAATGTAACATTTTAACTGGTTATGATGAAGCTAGCTGGAAAATACAATTTACTGAGAATTGGTGACAAAATCAATTGTCACACATTTGGTTAATTTTACGGTGTGAAGTTTCACGCATTGAGCTGAATTTGGTTTGAAAAAATTAAGGGAAAAAAAAAACAATCTCAAAACAGTTAAATTTGAGCTAGGAAAACACTATTTGAAGTTTTTTTTTTTAACTAGATAGCTACAGATAAAAAATATGCAGGAAAAGCAATCAATAATTCCCGATATGACTTAACGTTGGAGGACGTAAATTACAATCAATAATTCACTTAATATAATTTACCGGGTGTGTCCAAAGCATGATGAACGTCATCCCGTATCCTCCACACCCCCCCCCCCCCAATTTGGTTGCATATTAGATCCGCACAATATGTAGTATCAAAAATATACAGTGAAGGCTTACACTTAAATCTTTTAGATGGTAAAATTAATTGTCAAAGAAGTTGCAGCAGTTCTCGTATTAACATATCTGTTTTAAAATTGGGATAAATGAGGACAAATATACTAATAATTCCAGGCGTACGACCGTGGAGTTATCTAATTCATTTAAAATCGACGTAAGTCCACGATCCAGGTGGACACCTTTTTATAAGAAAATCAAATTGTGAACCAAAAGAACCGTCTTCAAATCGTAACGAAAATTCACCAGGACTTTTGATGAATAAATATAATTAATATATTTCCAACAATAATGTTCACTATATCGCTAAATTCATTGTGAGTTTGTGAATTAATAACGACTCAATTATTTTGTATATTGCACTGAAAAGAGCCTATATGAATCCATTTTCTTAAACGCAAGGTTTTGGCAGTAAAACTGGATACGAAGTGAGATGGATTTTTATTATACTTGACTTTAATCAGTTTTGTTTATAATTATTGCATTATATTTATTTAGCAACACAACGTAAATCTGAGACACGTGTTGCACTGACCATACGTTTCAATACAACCTGAAAGGAATTCATGTCAACGGAACTCGATCCAATCCTGTTTTCTAGTAGAATTGTATTTGATATTCGTTTTTTACTAAACCCCTATTTGAGCACAGAAATTTGACTTACATCGATATCGATATCGCATGTAAACATAGTAATTACAAGTAACTTTCAATCCTGAAAGATTTACGTATTAAACTTACGAGTTGTTGGTTATCTAACAGAGGTGAAATCTGTTAAAGAAGAAGAAAAAGAAGAAGACAATGACCAGACGTCGACGACGCTGTGAGTTTAAGGAGAATGGAAATTATCGAGATAAAAAACAGTGCAACGCAGTAGATTTATAGTTTCTAACGTAAATCTCGGCACATGTCTGCCGTAAATATACTTTATGACCCATTTATCATCTAGAATAAATATTGCCAACATATTCCGCACTTGAAACACTTTATAGGCGTTTCCAATGTTGTGTTAAGCATGACTGAGAAGTATAAAAACAAGTGAAAGCGATAATTCAACCTTCAACTATTCTGCAGCAAATTAAAACGTTGGTAATCATTAAGGATTTGTTTTTTAATTTACGTTCTCTAACTTCTAGGTCATCGGACGAAGAATGGAATGGGTGAGATGATGCTCAAATGAGCCCAGGGTCCATGGAGCTTAGAGTTACCCGACATTCGTCTTTTAGGATAAGAGAAAACCCCGGAAAAACCTTATCCAGGTAACTCACCCTGACCGAGATTCGAACTCGGGACCTCTTGAACGTGAGGCAGATATGCTACCATCTACGCTACCGAGGCGGGTCCAAACTGCGTGTAGTTCGTCGATTAAATTTGAAATGTATCTTGCAAATAACATCGAACATTACAAGCAAAAGCCTACATGATAATCTAAATTCTTAATTAAAACATAATATGTTACAATTATAGAACTTACCTACTAATTATATTTTATTTTCATAGATATTATTCTTATTGTTTAACTCATTACTGTTAATCATGATCGCTCCGGTATACAGGAACCTACATATGAGTTTACAGAAGGCTGAGACAACAGGCAACTGTTTAGAAAGCAGCTCGATATAATTATGCTGACCTGAATAATTTATATAGATAAGTACGGCAGTGATAATAATTATAACAACAATCAATTAAAAATTCAAAGCTGTACTTCTATCACCAATTTTTAAGATAAATTTATTTAATGTTGCCTAACAACAATGGTCTTATAGCGACAATTATAAGATGGAAAAACAAATTTTGTATACAGTTGGTCAGTTATTTTAGAAACTATTAGGTTACCTACAGTACAAACATATACGTTCACATAACCTATACATTCATAAAGAATGAATCGATATTGCACTGCACTATGTTCATATTTGTTATATATTACTTATTAATTATAGTTATTGTCACTTCACAGAATACACCGATACCAGGTAACACTGAATAGATTTTCATATTGAAGAAGTTAATTTAGTGTTGTAGAAATAAATACAGTGATTGTATACTCTTTGGTTCATCTAGTAGAGTATGAAGATCTGTAGGAATTTTAGGAAGAATCCTATAGGTTGAGTAGCGTGTACATTCGTTTATAATATGATTTACATATAATGGTTGGTTGCATCGTTCACAGTGTGGAGATAAGCTTTGTATGTCCAATTCTAAGTCTGGCGAGTAATATTTGTCGTTTTCGACTTATATGTTTATAAAGACACTGAGTAAGAGATGTGTTTAGTTTCATTTGTCGGAGTTTACTATGTACGTTGGTTTTAGCCAATGATGTTTCCATTCTTGAATTATTTCCTTTTTGATATGGCTTATAACATCTTTATGTAAAATACGAGGGCTGTTCAATAAAGAATGATCATAATTTTTCGCACTAAAATTCAAACTTATTATATTCTGTTAGCTCAATGTGAAACAAACACGCTGTAGTAGTTCCATTGTTTGTACTCCTGGTTTCCGCCTGTGAAAACCAGTTAAAGTTTATGTTAGAGGAGTATCTATAAGTAGGAATGAAAATAAAAAATGTTTCAGTTGACTCATATCTGAGAAACCAAAACGATTGTACAGAATTTATATATCATCTTTTGATTTCCAACTTTGGTATAGAAACAAGTGGAACATTTTTAAGCTTCTGTATTTACCTGTTCGGACTTCAACCCTTAAAAATAAATCTCTAGTCAAATCTAGCCATTCAGCAACCAGCATGGTCTCTGCCCATAATTAAGTCATATTTTAAAATCATGTCTCTCTACAGGAGGTCACTTGGCTTGGGTTCAAAAGTGACCGGTTATGATTACAAAGCAATTTAAATGTCGATTTCAATAACATTTTGAGGTCTCTAATTAGCATTTCATTTTCAGAAACCAAAATGGTAATACAAAACTATAGTTAACCTTCTCTTTACTATTTTATATTCATTTTTACTTCTGAAGTACATCTTTAATAGTCTTTTGTAAGTAGTCTAAGAAGCATCGTCATTTTTTCTCTTCTTTTTTAAATTTCTATATTTGGTAAACCGTAAAAGAGAGACGAAATTAACACAGGAAACAAATGGATTGTTATACTATACAACTGGTATCAAATAAACAACATTTTATGCTCTCCAAGATTTGTTGTCCACTAAATTGATAATCAAAAATATCCAAAATTTGTACAATAAACTTATTCTAGTAGACAAAGAAATACTGTTGACGTAGATACCATCCCTCTAAGGAACACCCGGAAATGAAAAGGCCGATGAAGCTGCTAAAGAAGCAACAAAACAGCCACCGCTATACCCTCCAATACCTACAAGGGCATCTCAATAAAGAATGATCACTTATTTTTATTTATTTTTTGACAAAGTACCTTTACTCATCCTCATAATTTTGATAGTCCTCAAAATAGCCTCGCCTGAATGCGATGCACTTGTCCCAGGGTTTCTGCCAGTCTTCAAAGACATGCTGAAAACCATTTTTTAAAAGATACTTCAAAATCGCCTCCGCAGCCTTCACTACTGCTTCTGATGATGGATAATGTCTCCCACGAAGGCGTTTCCTCATGTTAGGGAATAGAAAAAAGTCACATGGGGCTAAATCCGGACTATAGGGAGGGTGCGGAATGCACTTCACGTTGATTTTTGCAAGATATTCAGCAACAACATTGGCAATATGCGGCCACGCATTATCGTGGTGCAGCATCCAGTCTGCTTCACGGAAATGGGGTCTTTTGCGCCTGATATGGACTTGCAATGTTTTCAGGACATCCGTGTAGTATTGTCCAGTTACTGATGTGTGTGCAGGTACAACAAGCTCATAAACCATTCATGAATATCAAAGAATGAGATGACCATAACTTTCCCAGCAGAAGCAACCACTTTTTCTTTTTTGGGGTTTTGTGATGAAGGAAATTTCCACACTGAGCTTTGCTGTTTGCTCTCAGGATCAAAATGACGTAGCCAAGTTTCATCAGCAGTGATTACGTTTGAAAGAAACTCCGGATCTTCTTCTAACATCAACTTTAACTGCATCTTACTTCCATTGTAGTGGTAGGCGATACTGAACATATCTAAACTTACCTGGTTCTCACAGGCGGGAACCAGGAGTACCAACAATGAAACTACTACGGCGTGTTTGTTTCACATTAAGCTAACAGAATATAATAAGATTGAATTTTAGTACGAAAAAATATGACGGTAAAAAAATTATGATCATTCTTTATTGAACAGCTCTCGTATTATCTTAAATACGCAGTATTTAAAACAAAATCGTAGAAGTCTTTTTGTTGATAAAATGAAAAATTCAATTCAATAAAGGAAGGTTTGAGAATTTTCCTGAGAATCTTTGATACTCCTTCAATATTAATGATAATTTTGGTATTCATCCGGTTCATTTTCGAGTTATGATGTTCACAGCTATACAATTGGAACTTTTCCAAAAATGATTTTCCTGGGCGCCTCAAAACATGTGTTTCCCTTGAAATTTTGCTATCGACTTCTTGGATGCAGTGCAGTATTTGCCCGCCTCGGTAGCGTGGTGGTAGCATGTCTGCCTCACGTTCAAGAGGTCCTGAGTTCGAATCTTGGTCAGGGTGGGTTACCTGGATAAGATTTTTCCGGGGTTTTTCCTTATCCTGAAAGAAGAATGTCGGGTAACTCTAAGCTCCATGGACACCGGGCTCATTTGAGCATCATTTCAACCATTTCATTGATCATCCGATGACTTAACGTTGGAGGGCGAAATTAATAAAAAAAGGTACTGTATTTCCTCTAGGATATCTGCCTATTTCTAAATATAATTATTTTGTAGATTATTAAATTTTATTTGTCAACTATCGTCCTGCTATACATTTTTTAAACCTTTAGGTATGTTTAAAATTGCCTTCTCTACAGATTTAATGCAGGCTGTGTCTTTATGACAATTCTAAAATAGACATGTATTCAACTACTGGATTTTCCATTTCTGTAGAAAAAGTAAAATGTATCCAACAATATTCAGGACCTCTACTAATTAAAAGTATTCACAAAATTAGTATGAATACCGAAATAATTAAATAAGTCAACTAAATTTCTTAACCGTATAAGTAAACTGAATAACAGATTGCGGCAAAGGGAACTGAAAACTGAAAGTGGTCGATGGGAAGGAGTAAAACACGTATGAATATGTATCTACATGAGCAAAGTGAAGAATGAAGTTGATAAATGCTAACGGAAAGGCAGCAGATTCTATGGGTAAATGAACGTACAGGATTCACGTCACGTATTCAATACGTTACGTGTTTACAGGTAACTCTGTGCTAGGTGGTGTCTTATCCGATCTCATGTGGACTCTGGGATTCACTGCCTTCTGCAGAAAACAACGGGGATATCTCTACTGTCGTGATATCTCTACTGCTTGCTTTTAGAAAGTACAGGAAGTAGATATTGCATTTCACCAAAAAGATTAGATCCGAAATTTCTCAGGAAATAAAGTACTGTGCCGGAAAACATATTTAGTAAAAGGTTCATAAGTGTGCATTTACTATCTGTGAACACCAAAGCCAAAAAGCAAAGAATCTGATATTAAGTTCTATATCTTTGAGGGATATGACACGAGGATAAATTTTCCAGAAAATACCCCTACAGAAAACTACCCATTATATAGAAATGTATTACTTAATTTTGTATTTTTTAATGGCTATAACTACGAGGGGCGTCCTATTTTTTTTCAGGACTGGGACCAGATAGGAACTTCTGTTTTTTTTTTTTTCTTTTTAAACATACATGGACTCTTTGTGAATGCGTGACAGATGGCAGCACTGTGCAGTGCATAGAAGTCTATTAATAGCGACGAGAGTAAGGGCTGTTTTTGATACATAAAATAGCGACGTTTTCTTTGCAAGAACAGCGTGTAATCATTCGTTTTGTCTATTTTCGTGGTGTGACACCTATGGAAAATTAATCGCCAGTTGAGTGAGGCATGTGTTGATGGTACCATGGATGTGTCTAATGTACAAATGTATTTTGTTATCTTGAAAAGTGCAGATCGATGCGCAGTGGTACCTGGACGAGTCCACCTCAGAACGGTTGCAACTGGAGGGGAGGGCAGGTCAGTTGCGTACCAGTTGCGAGCAACCAAACACGGGCAGAGCTACTCGGTAACACTACAGCTTGTTTCAAAATGTGCTTGGCTCCTTGTTCCAAGAGGGCATTTATAAATGACGCCTCCTAGCAGCACATTAGGAAATAAAGTGCTACATTTAAAAACACGAGAAGTAATAACCAATATCCAGAGATTTATAAAAAAAAAAGAACAATGATCTGAGTCGGCTATAAAAATCTGGGGAAGGGTATCTGAGGCAACAGTTGTCTCTGAAAGCAGTTTAGGAGAGTTATTAAGGAAAGAAAAGCCATTGGTGCTAGTGCAACAACGTCCTTCTCTATGCCCAGTAAACAAAGATTAAGAACATGCACAAAATCTAATTTGGATGTTTTAATTCAGAAGTAGTTAGGCAAACTATGAATAATTTTAAAGCACAGATAAACAAAGACCAACTTTGAAGAAAGTGCTTATGAACCTAAAAATTCTACTGACTTCCAAGGCAGTGTCTGAACATTAAGAAGAGTTCTTTTGAAGCTAGGATTATTTGAAGGGAAAAACACTAAGCGTGACAGACAAATTTTAATCGAACATCGCACTATACGTGCAAAAAGGCTTAAGTATTTACGAAATATTCGGAGATATCGAAGTGAAGTTTATATAGTTTATATGGATGAAACTTATATAAATACAGCACATACTGGGCCATATGCCTGGAATGAAATACGTTACAGGGACTCTGCAGCGATATTGAAAGGCCGACAGTTGTTTACCATGCCTGCTGGAGGAGAACAAGGTTTTGTTCCAAATGCCTATGTACTATTTAAGATCCAACAAAAGCGTGGAGATTACTACCATAGTAAGAATTACAACTTAGTTTATAAGAGCTGCAAAACTGGCTTCGAGAATGAAATTTGTTTTAGACACCTTATGCACCGCCCTCCGCTCTCGTAATCTTACGCGTGTGACGTATTGTGGCGATAGGTGCACTATCCCCACTACAGTAGCTATGCATCCCTACCGCGCAGGATTCCTCTCAAGATAAAATAATACATATATACGTAGCTGGGTGCGACAGGTCAATGAAGGCGGAACATCGCGTGACAACAAACCAAGACAGTTGTAGACAACGTCTCCAAAATTAGCTTTTTCCGTGGGATCTGTGCATACAATCCTGCATGAAGATCTGAAAATGCTCAATCGGCGATCCTCCAAAACAACGTTCTCCACTCGCTGGATCATGTCGTCAGACCGACTGGTACGAGGCAGTGACTGTCTTAGTTTGTTGTCTCACGATGTTCTGCCTTCATTGAACTGTCGCACCCAGTCACGGCCTCGCACCAGTGCTATAACTTATAGGAGGTGCTATAACTTGAAAGCACGTCGTATAAAGTGTATGCAGAATTTTCTGGGAATGGTCTGTAATGTTCTGTTCAATCAAAGCAATTTGGTAAAATATAACGGGTGAAGCATAAAACACACACAAAACCGTAAAGCACTTTAAAACGCACAATATATCTCCGATAGCTTTTATTGTGGCATCACCATTTTGGAAATATCCCTTACCTTCAAATTTAACTGCTTATCAGCTGATTTATTAGTTTGAATTGTTCAATACTACGTCTTTTACTGTGTGTAGATGTAGTGCCCTATTTTAGTATTTATTTGTTTAATATTTCAAGGTTTCCATTTTAACCTATTTCTTGTAAAATAAACAGTATAATCAATAAAGGGGTGGGGAACTTATGTCTGCATGTAATTTCTAATCAGTTCATGCTCTGCTGCAGGTGGATGACATAACATATAACTAAATTCAAAAATCTTTAAAATAGTACGAAACTTGTGTACACCTAACAGCATTTACTGCAATTGAAAAACACTTTACTAAATAAAATAAAAAATGGTTACTTAAATGTACAAGCAATCGAAGGAGCAAAAGACTACAGTCGCAGCAGAGCCCAAAAGAAGTATACAAGTTGTAGTTTATGAGGTGGATATGAAATATTTATTGTTGAGAGGTTGTCTGGCGCACCTATACATGACTTGCATGCTTGGGGCGGGCTTGTTGATTGGCATCGCACGCTCCTGCCAATCAAGATGTCTGTTTGAAGTCTTAGTTTTGTGTTTTTCATGTCTGACTGGCATTAGCAACGTAAATGTTGTGCAATGGACTGATCGCTGAAGCAGAAACATCCATCCGGTCTATTAAACCTCTACCTGAACGACGTTCTTGGCAACATCTATGTAGCCAAATGTTAATGTTTGTAATATGATTACGTGTTGCTTACTTTCTGATTATCATCGTAGAGCCTATGTCATTTTTCGTACGGTGTTGCGAGAGCGACCAACATCCTTTTAAAAATCATTACATTTGTTAAACACAGCTGTGTCAGATATCTTGCTCATACAGATTGATACTAACAGTACTGTGACAAAAACGTAAACTGTCCACCTTAAACTGCTTTACTGTTCACTAAAACTGCTAGCTCAATACTAATGTAAAATTAGTCTTTCTTTTACACAAATGCAGCACTTCGTCATGTCTCTACAATGTTTCTTTAAGTCTCTGTGGCTCGCACCTCTGTAATACTGACCTACACACAGGTCCACCTCTAACACGAAGCTACACACCAATTCTAAACATAACTGATATTTACACTGCCGGTTCCACAATTCGGCGATCCCTTATCCAGAGCCACGATTACTGATCCGTGAACTACCTCCTGGTCGTTTCATAGCTTTCCAACTCCTTAACTCGGAGCTTGGAACGTACCACGCTCAGCTTGAAGCATCACACTGCTCTGACTTGGCCAACTTTACTGCTTACTATTGATCCTGATTCGTCAACTGCTCCACAGCACCACATCGGCTTTTGTATATCTCTGGGTGTGATAGATCTTTCTGTAATTGGAAAAATATCGAATTAAGCGCGTCTTTATTTCTCACGGCAGACTTGCGTGACCGCCGATGTGACAATATGTTTAAAATACAGCCAAGGTTCAAGAGAAAGCGTCGATATATGTTTTAGACGTCCATATATTAAAAACAATTGAATTTGGAAAACATGTGTTGAACCAAAACTAGAATAATATTCAGAGTAACACTGAGAAAGATGTGTCATTTATTCCTGGCCAACAGAGCTCAGAAAATGTTCATCTATAAATATAACTTTAGGGCTGAGAGAGTAATTTCCTATAAATTTTAACCACACAAATTTAATTGCGCATGTTAAAGAAGTAAGCCACGTAATGGTTACAGAGATGTTCATCCTAAGTGCATGTGTACTCAGACGTTATGATATCTTGGTTGATTAATAATTCATACAAAAAAAACTGACCGGGATGGCTCAGGCGGTTTCGTCTGTGACCCGCATTCGGGTGGCCCGGGTTCGATTCCCGTGCCCGACCTACCTGACCCAAGGTTTTTAGGGGGTTTTCCTGGGTCGCTAGACGAATTCTGGATAGGTTAATTACATCCACCGAATTTCCTGTCCCTCCATTTCATTTCCATTATAATTTCATAACATCTCTCATCTGATGGTCATTTTCAGGGTAGAAGTGTCGGCGGGTGGTTCGGCGGTGCATGGTAGGATGATATGCTCTGAGGAAAACTACTTCCTCCTCCGGTAGGTTGGCTGCCGGCCTCAGCTCCTCTGCTGGGACATTTCGGGACCACCAGCCAGGGACCTTTGGGGCTCGGCTGCTGGGCTCGTTGCCGTCCCGCTGTGGGGGAGCGAGTTCGTTGTTCTGGCCTGTCGGGGGAAGTCTCTATCCAAGTAAACTGTAGGGACCCTGCCCTCTGTACTGTCGTGGCTCCTTGGGTCGGCCGCCCTCTGTCTCCTACGCCTCATCCTTCCTCCCGAGGGTGCTCCCACTTGGGGGCATAGGAACAATGGGCCGTAATGAAATCCCAATCCCATACACAAAACAAAAACACTTCAGCAGCAAATGCTGTAGTTAAAATACCTAGTTTCAGACAGACTTTAAACCAATCACATCACCTCGCACGTAGTTTGTCGCTTCTGTACAATAGAATATTTACTTGTACAAGAACTAACGCTAATTCAAGTAATAAAGCGTAAGATTTCCAGGAGTAAAATTCAAAGCTTTTGGAACATCCAATATTCCTTGTCCCTCTGCTCCAAGGCGTTAATAACAAAGTCGGAAAGAAACTCATGATGACTTATTTTGAGTCGTTAAAGCGAAACCATTTGCATAAGCCGGCAACGAGGCACATTGTTGCGTCACTGGATATATATCACGCCTATCACAAAATGCAATGGTTGGCCGGAAGCCGCCATGGAAATTACTATAAGAAGATTTAGCTAAGCCCTCCGTGCCCTTTTTCGAAATGTCGTAGGTAATCTTGCAGCTGAACGAAGGCAAGTTATAAAGACGACGATTTACTTCTTAAAGCGCCACCATACGATTTTCATACGCAATCATAAGTAGGATTTAAAAGCACACTTATCACTTGTAATATTATAAGACACGACTTTACTCTATCGATCACAAACTTTTATTTTTCTGCATAATTAAGATAGGCTACAAAGACATGAAATAAAATAAGCACATACCCTTTATTTTAAAATTTACATTTACCGGCAGAATTTTCGAGCCGCTTATCCCCAAGTATTTTCTTATCTTTACAGTGCATATTATTATAACTATTATTATTTATTTATTTATTATTAAAGTTGCCAATTGCCCGTCGCCTTTAGACACAAAGATACAGTTGCCTAACACCAAGACTTCTGTGGACACTTGACAGAGTAAAGCCCCGTTCACATGGAAACACACTAATATTAACGCAATGGCTTGAACGTGAAACTCGCTTTGCCATTCACACTAAGGTCAACATCAAAATAAAATAATAACCACATTATCAATCTTGTTAAACATTTTTAAAATAGTGCTAGTGGAATCTTTTTGAATTAAATCTGTACTAAACTTTTAACATTTCACGGAACTACTCTTTAACGAAACTTTCAAAAGAATTTAGCTCTTAAAAATATTCATATAGAACAGTAATTTCCCAACTACAATGGCAATTAATGCAAAATAATAATAATAATAATAATAATAATAATAATAATAATAATAATAATAATAATAATAATAATAATAATAATAATAATAATAATAATAATAATAATAATAATAATAATAATAATAATAATAATAATAATAATAATAATAATAATAATAATAATAATAATAATAATAATAATAATAATAATAATAATAATAATAATAATAATAATAATAATAATAATAATAATAATAATAATAATAATAATAATAATAATAATAATAATAATAATAATAATAATAATAATAATAATAATAATAATAATAATAATAATAATAATAATGATAATAATAATAATGATAATAATAATAATGATAATAATAATAATGATAATAATAATAATGATAATAATAATAATAATAATAATAATAATAATAATAATAATAATAATAATAATAACAATAACAACAATAACAATAATAATAACATTAATAATAATAATAACATTAATAATAATAATTAATAATAATAATAATAATAATAATAATAATAATAATAATAATAATAATAATAATAATAATAATAATAATAATAATAATAATAATAATAATAATAATAATAATAATAATAATAATAATAATAATAATAATAATAATAATAATAATAATAATAATAATAATAATAATAATAATAATAATAATAATAATAATAATAATAATAATAAGAATAATAATAGCAATAGTAATAGTAATAATAATAATAATAATAATAATAATAATAATAATTAATAATAATAATAATAATAATAATAATAATAATAATAATAATAATAATAATAATAATAATAATAATAATAATAATAATAATAATAATAATAACAATAATAATAATAATAATAATAATAATAATAATAATAATAATAATAATAATAATAATAATAATAATAATAATAATAATAATAATAATAATAATAATAATAATAATAATAATAATAATAATAATAATAATAATAATAATAATAATAATAATAATAATAATAATAATAATAATAATAATAATAATAATAATAAATATTTTACAAATATTAAATTATTGATTTTCATATATAAAGAAAGCAAAATGTTTTATAGCCTAAAGTATCTCACGAAGTCGACACATACCTGGCAGAGTTACATGACATTCATCTTTCACGATAAAGAAAAAGAAAACAAAGAAAGAAGCTTATCCAGGTAACACCCTGACCGAGATTCGAACACGGGTCCACTAGAACTGTGCTTCAGAGGTGGGTATTAATTTTACTGTGAAAGCTTTAGAATTCCCTTATTCCTGTTTTATAGGTGATTTTGGAAAAGCAAAACCCGCTCTGTTACCAAGAATTTTATATTTCTTTAATATTATAGCAGTTTGGTTTAGATCACACGTAGTCAGGAAGAACAGGCTTGCCAATCAACACAGAAATTCCGTTACATGCTGTAAATATGAATCACGTTTGCAGATTGTATTACACACTGTGAGAAACGCTTTCATGCAAGCAGTTATTAAATTACTTTGCTTTCTCAAACGTTTAAGAAATCGTGTAGGAACAGGTTTTTCTGAAGTTTGTTTCGTGCAATCTTTTGCTGATCTAATGAAAACACGATTATAGTTAGAGACAGTGAACTCTCCTCCAATCTGAGAGGAGACTACTGCAATTTGAGACGACCCTAAACAAGTTGAGCTTGCACCCAGCTATCTGGTTACCCCCTGTGTAATTAAATACGTTCCATCTTCTGCTTTATTAGGCACACTTGCCGTTAACACGGCAGTCTATGTTATATTTATTTTTCAGCTTACGACTTTCAACTGTTGCTCAGACCCAATTTCCTGTAATTATGTACGTAATAGCAGATTAACATTATTAGGATCATTACATTTTGAAGCACTTCCGTTTAATGTTGCAGAAAAGGAACAAAAGCTCGTAATTTATTGGATCCTATTAAGATTAAATTACCCTATTTACAGCCAACTTAATGTTCACAAAGCTCCCCGTGTAGTCTACTTTTAAATATACTATTTGATTAATTGTTCTTTAGCAATAGCCGTGTGTAGCTCAAGGTTGGTAGGAAGAAGAAGGCTGAATAATTCGATACCACAGTTTGGATTTGAACCACGGATCTTTCTTCTCCGTCCTTCGCTCTAACCAACTGAGTTACCATATCGGTGCATTAAATTCTCCAACCGTATTTTGCACCACAAAACGAGCATATCTCAATTCATGTGAGATAATGTATCCTAATAGCTACTTACAAATCTGTAACCATAAGCCATTTTAAAGTTAGACTGACACAATACCTCTGGTTGTATTACATCTGATTTGAAGTTTATCGCCAAGTTTCGGAAGTCAACATTCTGTTGACATTATCTTTCATTCTTTACTCCTTCATTTTATCCATCTCGCCACGTCTGCAATGTTGCGTGTATTCCATATTCTTTATTAGCCCTTTTATCAAACATTATATACCCTATTATACTAAAGATAAGTGAAATTGGCAAAATAATACTCAAATAAACCCAAGGTCCATAGAGCTTATAGTTACCAGACATTCATATCTCACGATTAGGGAAATTCTCCAACGTTGTAATCTGACCAAGAATGAAATGAAGTTCAAATGAGTTCAGGGTACATAGAGCTTAGAGTTACCAGACATTTATCTTTCAGGAAAAGGGAAATCCTTCAATGTTGTCATCGGACGATGAATGAAATTATGTTCAAATAAGTCCAGGGTACATAGAGCTTAGAGTTGTTACCAGACATTCACCTTTCAGGGTAAAGGAAATCCTCCAACGTTGTCATCGGACAATGAATGAAATGACGTTCAAATAAGTACAGGGTACATAGAGCTTAGAGTTACCAGACATTCATCTTTCAACATAAGGGAAAACCTCCAACGTTAAGTCATATCGGACGATGAATGAAATTATGTTCAAATGAGTCCAGGGTACATATAGCTTAGAATTACCACACATTCATCTTTCAGGATAAGAGAAAACTTTCAACATTAAGTCATATCGGGCGAAGAATGAAATGATGTTCAAATGAGTCCAGGGTACATAGAGCTTAGAATTACCACACATTCATCTTTCAGGATAAGAGAAAACTTTCAACATTAAGTCATATCGGACGAAGAATGAAATGATGTTCAAATAAGTCCGAGGTACATAGAGCTTAGAGTTACCAGACATTCATCTTTCAGGATAAGGGAAAACCTCCAAAGTTAAGTCATATCGGACGATGAATGAAATGATGTTCAAATAAGTCCAGGGTCCATAGAGCTTAGAGTTACCAGACATTCATCTTTCAGGATAAGAGAAAACCTCCAACGTTAAGTCATATCGGACGATGAATGAAATGATGTTCAAATAAGTCCGGGTACATTGAGCTTAGAGTTACCAGACATTCATCTTTCAGGATAAGAGAAAACCTCCAACGTTAAGTCATATCGGACGATGAATGAAATGATGTTCAAATAAGTCCGAGGTACATAGAGCTTAGAGTTGCCAGACATTCATCTTTCAGAATAAGAGAAAACCTCCAGTGTTAAGTCATATCGGACGATGAATGAAATGATGTTCAAATAAGAACAGGGTACATAGAACTTAGAGTTACTAGACATTCATCTTTCAGGAAAAGGGAAAACTTTCAATGTTAGGTCATATCGGACGATGAATGAAATGATGTTCAAATAAGTCCGGGGTACATAGAGCTTAGAGTTACCTGACATTCATCTTTCAGGATAAGGGAAAACCTCCAACGTTAAGTCATATCGGACGAAGAATGAAATTATGTTCAAATAAGTCCGGGGTACATGGAGTTTAGAGTTACGTGATACTCATCTTTCAGGATAAGGGAAAACCTTATCCTGAAAGCGATAGAGAAAACGTGTTCGATGGCGGCATTGCTCCGGAACTATAATTTAGGCGAAGTGTCGGAAAATTACGAAACTTAACCATAGGTTCAAGATTTTCCGAAGATGAGACCCATAGATTTTCACCAAAATTTTGCTAGATCTAATACTCTTGATCTACAACAAAATATTTCTGTAGGGGTTTACCTCATTTAATATAAAACAGATATAAATTAAGTTTTCAAAGATTAGTGTGTAGAACTTATGAATTATAATAAACGATGGTGCGTAGGGAAATTCATGCGAAAGTAAAACACAGGTACTATATATAATTTTTATATAGGTAAACTAGTTATCGCAAGTAGGTATTAATGTTTCTTATTTACAATATTCTAAATTCATTTATGTAGTTTTGCCTGCATTAATGTAAGAACTACTTTGAAGCAAATCGATAGTTATTTACAAACACAACGTACACTTTGCCTCACTATTATGCATCGCAGTTTGATTAAAAAAATTAAAAAAGGGGGGTATGTACTACGTTGTCTCTTGGCTTGCAGCTGTTACTTGGTAATTCCAGAAGCTGCTTTCTGGCCATGTTGTTCAATGCGTGAAATTAACCAATTAATTTCTTTTGTGCTTGTTTTGGCTAATATAATCTGGTTTATATTAGCAGTACACTTCACTGTTTTGTTTTGCACGTGTACTAAGATCGGAGTAATTGTATGTGTACGGGTATAGATATTGACTAAGTGGAATAGGATGTCTGGAGGGGTTTTAATCTCTAGGCAAAGTTCATATGCTTGCTATTAAGGAACAAACCTCAAGTAGCAACAATGATGCTATGGCAATGTTTGGACACTAAATAAATTTATAAAAGTAAAAACGATCTTATAAAACTAGAAGCATGTACGCATCAGAAACATTCAACATGAATTTGAAAGGTGAGATAGAGAAGCTCGAATTTAAAGAACGAAAAGTATTAAGAAAGATCATAGGACCAAAATTTCAAGATAATAAGATAATATACATCAAGAATGAAACTCTCTACAAGAAAATTGAGAAACTCTCAGATAATATGCGAAAAAGGAGAATACATTTTTATGTCCATCTTCTCAGAATGAACACTAGCAGATAAACTAAACAAATCTTTGATTTCTTCCGTTACCGTAAAACTAAACCTAACTGGTTTAAATAAACTGAAAAAGATTTAGCAGAATTAAAACTCACAGAAAATTCATTACTTGACGGGACAGCGAAACTAATACATAAAACGAAAATATAAGATTCAAAGATAAATCCACATTAAAATCCAAACCCATTATCTCGGCAGAAGAAAGGAAAAAAGGATCAGATAGAATTAAAAAATTGGAAACAAAGAAAAGAACAATACACAGGGAAATGATTGATTCAACGTATCCCAAAGAGGTTGAAACGAAAAGAAGAAGAAGTAGAAGAAAAAGAAGAAACGTGAAAATACATTATGTACATAAATACAGTATTTTTACCAAAATGAAGGGAATATGTGTGTATACACCATAAACGGTTAGGTAAAACTGAATTTTAACGTAGTTTTTACTTTTGTATTTCGGTAAATATTAAGTAAACTACTGCCAAAAACAGTTTAAATCAAACATATGTTTTGTCTTTATAGTTCTAGTTAATTTGTATTCGAAAACTTAAAATTTACAGGCTAAAGCTATAATATTGAAATAAATATTTTATAAAAACCAAGGTAATTTTCAGTCACAGAAAGCATCTTAAAAATTATAATATATATACCTTTTTATTTCCTGGGAGGTGGTTATTTTCTTTTCTTGCATTCATTTGTTTCATTCAAGAGGTTTAATTGCAACAGGAATAGTTTAATTTTTGACTTTGTGTCAGAATTAACGTGGAAAAAGCAGTAATTATTGACGATAGTGTTTTATCAACTTTCCGATCATGTTGTTATACGTGAGAAGCTGAAACTGCAGCACCCGGAGCATAACTTTTTCGGCGCAAGCAGTCATCCCAACTTCAGTTCAGGAATGACTGGATTAGTACTACAGTTCGCATTTACTGTAGTGGTATGACATTGATATTGCTTTTGAATAGCTGGCAGTAAATTTATTTTTATCCATAGTTTGTATTATTCATTATTGCCGAACAAAATAATATGCACTAAACGTATCTTAACTTCTTTGCATGAAATAGGACACTACATGGTCGAATTCGTGTACCTCTATTTTTGTGCTATCTTATTTCAGGTGGTGAAGGCCTAAACTATTTTTAAGCATTTTAGGTTTTAAGATAACCAGTGGTAAATATATTTATAATAGATTTCTAGCTGTGCAAGACGAAAAGAAGCCAGACTTTCAAAATGTGAATATAAATAAACTCATTTTTGCAAGTAAAACTTACGATCGAATAAATTAACCCAAATAAATTAAATGCTTAATGTACAGGTGTATACGTTTATTAAATATTGCAGGTGACATGTTACCAAATTAACTTCAGTAGTCTAAAATGAGTGAAATGTTTATGATTTCTGAGTTAGTGAACAGGGAATGCGCACAATAAAACTTTACTATGTACCTACATCAGGTCAAAGTAGACGTAAACAGAACCACGTGCGTTTTGATCGCAGCGCTCCTCCACGGTTTGCTTACCTCTTTCACCTTCTAAATAGGCACACGAGAAAGTAGCAATTCTAAAGTTTAAAAGACCGCTTCATATTTTCTAAACCACAAATTATTGAGTACTAAGGATACATTAATTATAAAACCTAAATAATACTGGGAGCTGGAAGAGGGAGCAACAAGGAAAAAACAAAACAATATCAGCGTGGCGCCACGAGCGAGTGTAAATATAAGCACGGAAAACCGTTATGAATTGGTGTAAAGACAATAATATTGAACATATTTAATAACTTCTGCAAGCAATATCCATAACTTACTATGAAGTGGAGAAGTTAACATCCGAGTAAGGGAATCTCAGTTTCAAGTATTTACAGCATGAAGTTTGTGAGGTTAGAACTCCAGATTAGAGGGATGTATATAGATTACGTACGTAGTAGTTAATTTCTGTGGCTACTGCACTGCATACTATTTACTATACTTATTTGGAAGAGATATAATATTCTTTTAATGCTCTAAAACGCTTATTATACGGTAGCGATAGCTGTGTTGTCATTGCGAACGTACGTGTTCGCGGAGTGGTACAAACCTTGATTTGTTTGTCTATTTATCTAGTGAAAAAATCGTAGCATCTTTCAGTAAAAGCCATCCAAATCTGCAATCTATTTTACAGGCAACCATGAGTAGAATACGAGTAGAAGGAGACTTCATGGCATGTCATACATAAAAAGAGTTCAAAAGACTTTAAAATATTAATTTTGACGTCAGAGCATTTCTCTACCACGTACTTGATTGGTATAGGAAGGAAATAATCATTTATTTCATACTAGCCGTGTGTAGGCTAAGGTTTAGATGAGTAAGGCCAGACTGAAAATTTCAATGCCGTAGCCGGGATTTGAACCACGGATCTCATTCTTCAACTGTCTCGTATATTTGCTGGTAGACCACTAGGGGTTCTCATATGCTATAAGACAAGCACCGTTTGTGGCGACTTACTATGCTGTAAGTACTTAAGTCCCAGGCTTCATAGTTAAACCACGGTTGTTTTTTTAAAGGTAAATGGATAGAAATAATCATTTCTTTCACACTAGCCGCAAGTTTTGGATGAGTACTGGTATAGTACTGGTATAGGAAGTAAGATTGCAACGAATGATTAATAAAACATTTTTAGAAATAGATCCATAATCTCTGTGTTTGCCATAAGTATATAACAGATGTATTCTTTTATATAAAAAGTAAGCCACAGTGATAGAGAATAACTTACTGCACAAAAGCGTATATAGACCTCTTAATTTATTTGAAATAAAGACTTTTTGTATCATTAGCCACTTCCTATTTCTCCGTTATTATTGGGCCGAATTTTCCAAAATTGTTTGTCATTCTTTTAGAAGTGCAATCGTAGAAATGTAATGGATGGAATAATAAATTTTAAGGCCAGCATATATCTCTCGTTTTCAACATTGTTTGCAGTATCCGCTATGGGTACCTACAAGAACTATGTAATGATTAACTGGTCTAAAATTTAATAGATAGACAAATAAGGATACTTTAAAGACGCTGTGTGAAAATACACGATAATGCGTAAAGAAAATCATGTGAAGGTAAGCATAATAGTAAAACAGAACGTTAATTTTAATTTTATATTTATTAAAGGTTACTTATGTAGGTGGCTGCCCCTTATCTGCAGAGAGTAAAGTTAGTTTCACGTAGAATGTTTTGTAAAAAATGTTATATCCATAGTCAAACATATCTTCTCTGCAGTGCTTTGTGCTGCTACCAGTTCAGATACGAACCCAAGTAGCCTCATACAATACCAGACAGCACAGGTATATGAGAATGTTGAAAAGGCAACTTAAATTCTGAAAGATGTTATAAAAGATATTGATTTATGACCTCAGTACTACTGTTCACTTTTAGCCTAACACTGCTGTAAGTAACAAGGGGGTGGGATGCACCGTTAGGGGTTGTAAATACTAGCTGTCTTTGTCAACAAACACCACTTTCACTTACCCAAATGCTGGCCTTCACCCTCACAATAAGCTCCTAGCTTCTTACAACACACTCCAATTTTGTTACAAATATTAGACCGTTATGTTTTTAGAAAATCAGCACAAAGTATCTGTCACAACACTTTTAGCTCCTCTACTTTGTATAGAAGATATTTCACAAAATAATACATGTTTTGATGTTCCCTGAACCGTGAGTAAAGCCTATTAAAGCATCACATGTTTTAGATATGTCGCAAATAAATCTTGAATTTTCTGAGAATAACCTCTTCATTTTGAAAGAATTTTACATTACTGGTAAATCACAAGAGGTACAAAAAATTTAGATATTGTTAAAGCACAATTTATGTTAGCGCCACAGCTACACATGTCAGAGGTATTCTTTGTTATAGTTTTGATTTTCAAATGCTTTATACTTGTTAACTGCAAAATGGATATTGGGTTGTTTTCTTATTTATTTTCCTCTCATGGTCAAAATAGAATTTCGAACCCAACAGATAGAAATCTGTTCTTTAAACTTTGACTTATAGAATAAGTTTTTGCAGGAATAGTTTTTTTGAAGAACTGTTAGAGAAATCACTATATGCAGCAGAGATTATTTTCTTAGCCAGGTCTTTAATAGGGAAATGTTTCGCATTGTGTAATTCTTACAGGAGACTACAATTCCGAAGACCCAATTGCTACATTCAAAACACAGGAACGGAAGAATGCTATGATTTGGCTAAACAGAATTCTTGTGCATTAGCATAAATGCCTCAAATAGTAATATTTTACTTTACAATTTCAGATTTTTGCATTAACAGAAACTATTGAGTTATTTCTTGAAATTTAATTTAATTATTTCAACATACCTCCTTGTTAATTCAGCCTGACATGTGTTGGACCAGTGGATAACACAACAAGCACTTAAACGCACAGTTATTACCGTGCTACTCAAATGGTTACCCTGGCTTTATCTTTGTTAATAGAAACTCTCAGATAATATTGGCTGAAGTGATGCGTTCATTGGTGCTTAGCAAACATCTGAGAAGCGCTCAAGTACCCTTCTCACTCTTTCGACAATAATCAGTGCATTATCTGAGATGTTTGTGTGAACAAAGATAAAGCCAGGGAAACCTTTTGAGCAGCACGATAATACCTGTTGTGCAAAGGAAAAAAAAGTGACAGGCGGGGTCGCTAATGTCCCCAGATAGTACTAACGCCATGTTCTCCGTCACAAATCAAGTGTCAGAGTAGACAGCTCCATAAAGTAAACTCATTATCATATGCCGTCCACTCGCCTGATCCTTCAACCCTCAAATATTATAAGGAAAAATGACAGGATATAGGGGGAAAGAAAATTCACTGAATTCACTATTATTTCCTGCCAATGTGGAAAAAAAAAACTGAAGCAGCTGGCTGAATCAGAACTGAATCAAAGATATTCAGTCAGACGTTATCGTGCAGTCGTCTAGGTCAGTTAAACACATTTTCCACCTTTAACTGAAGGTTTATAGATATTCACGCCTGCCAACAATGAAACAATATAACCAGTCTGTTACACCCAATGTTTACATCTTTATTGGTGCTGTAGTACCTTCGTGTTGCTGCATACAGTGAATATGACTGTCCCAAAATCGTCTCGTGGAAACTAGGCCTGAAGTACTGGAGGAACATGTGTTTTACGAACATTCCGAATCTCACATTTCGGGGAAGTAACTCATTTTTTGTGCTGCTTCCGTTCATTAGTTGGAAGTTTTATGTTCAAACGAAGCTCTAGAAAAAGTGCAGCTAACTTAGGGTTCCATCCACGTGTGTGCCTGTCTCTCATTTGAAACTTATTCTTGCACCATATTTCAGATGCTTGTTAAAGGGAACAAGTCGCAGGAATGACGTTTACAAACATGAATCTAACAGTTGTCTGTAAATTCTACAGTTTCCATATTTTTTAATTTATTTATTTAGAGTCGCTTTAACAACTGGGTCATATTGCGAATATTTTGTATAATACAGTGTGTACAATAAATTGGTTACAACTATTTAAACAAAAAACATGAAAACAATAAATAACAAATCAATATAGCAAAGGGCTTCAATACCTATAAATCATAAGGATAAAGTTCTGAATAACAATAGTATTTATACAATCTATTTGTTGTATAATAACTTATGTATATTCTAAATTTGCATCCTTAGAATTAGACTTTCGTATACAAGTTTGTGCTTTTGAGGAACTTTCCATATTTGTAACGATTGTATTGGCTAACTTAGGAAAGCATTTGCGGAAGTGGGATGTGAAAATACGTTCATCTGTTTCGACATCATTATTAGCAGCAATGTTCAAGGTTTAGAATTTTTAATCTGTGCTCACTCACTTTTCACCTTTTCTTTGACACACGGAACACTGCCCTTTACATAGAAAATTTGATTTTTTTCTAAAGAGGCTAAAATAATTTTGATTAAAATGCCACAGTTTAAGGTACCCTCATGCTGAATGAAATGTATACTTTGCATTTTATAGGAATAGCCTCTTAAGTCCTTATCATTCTTGGTGACTTGCAAACGTGTAAACCGTAAAGAGATAGACAAAAGACTTCAAAACAAAAAGAGATGTTGTAACATACAGTTTAGATCAGATATTTTTTTTTTTGTGTGAAGATAACCATTTTTGAGATTATTGATATGAATTTTCTCATACTTATGGGAGAGTCGTGCAGTATCGGCTGACATACAGTACTAAATAATAAATTAATACTTATAATACTAAATAATACTAAAGGCCTACTGCATAAATCGTTAACGGATATAATTTGTTAATTATATATGTAAGAGATAATAGTGCAGTATCGGCCGGCATGTAGCACCGGCCACTACTGTGATGTTCCTTTTCGCCTCCATGTGGCGGAATTTCCATTAAGCAGTAGCAAGTTTGTACATCCACGTGCGCTGTAGTCGGATATCTTCTTCTCTTCAGTTCTTTGTCTGTTCTAAGTGCGTGATGGTGGTTAGTGTAGCTCTTAGCGCACGGAAGATATTCTGAGGCCTATATCAGAGCTATATTTGCGATTTCTGGAAACTAGTGGGCTAAACATTTGAGAACCGAGCAGAAATATTGACAATAAGTTCCCATGATTTTGTATTCCGCTATTGTTCTATATTTGGAGCAAAAATGAAATGAAATGTGTAGTGTTTAACGCCCGCTTTTACTACATACGGCACCGCAGGCGATGATATTGATGATACATGAGATGAAGATGGAGCACCGGTGGAATGAGATGGCGGGGGAAACCGAAGATTATGGAGAAAACCCGCCCCAGCGCCGTGTTGTCCACCACAAATCTCACTTTGCGGTCGCCTGGGATCGAACCCGGGCCGCCTTGGTGAGAGCCACGGCGCGGCTCAATATATGTGGAGTGCAATGTGTCACTGACAATATATATTGTAACAGAAAAGACAATGGCTGATACTGCAAGACACTTTCTGCAAGCCTTGTAATTCTAGCTTTTTGTACTTTCCATGTATTAAAGTACTATAAATAAAAAATAAAAATCATTACATTATAAATACTATCTATAGAACTCTTGAGGTAAGAGAATAATATAGTAAGATTCCGATTAAACACCACAGTTACAGAGTAAGTCAAAAAACTTAATCCGGCCGATACTGCTCGACCTTCCCCTAAGCTTTTCTCAAATAGAAAGTAGTTATTCGAATGTTTTCCTTTTTGTGCCCTGGATATGCAAAGAGTATCAAAAGAAAGTTAAAAACATCACATAGCATAGCATAGCATATGTTGTACATATTTTTTATTTATTTCTCTTTAAAAGGAGCATATAACAACGAAAATTGTAAATTTAAATCGCGATGAAGAACATTTTTTTAACGCCTAAACATTTTAAACAGCGTGCAGGAAGGGCCAAAGAAAAAAGAAAACATGGGATAACATACAACTGAACTGAAGGAACACATGTGTTAGCGTTGCTGATGATTCTTTGGATAAAATAAAAATGGTTAAAATGAAGGATGTTTTAAGCCTCGAGAATATGTACAAGATCAGAACGATTACTGTGGTAATAAAAAATGTAGTACAGGCAATAAGAACTTAGGTACAAAATCCAGGTACAAAACAAAAGAATGAGATAATCGGTCAGTACAAGGTGCGTGACTGATGCTGTTTCCTTGACTCGAACAGAGGAGTTTCAGGTAAGTTTAAGGCGCCGTTCATTAATCACCCTGAGGCACTTTGATAATCGCTATTGGACGTTAAAACATACAAAACAAAAGAGTACACTTTGTATCCATTTTTAGCTTGGAGGCAAATACATAGCGTCGTTGATGTTCGTGTGTTTCTTCTAAATGCTCGCCAACACGCACCAAACATTCTTAACGTTCTAATAATTATAATAATTAGTACTTATAATGCTAATACTATCTTTAGGTATTTAAAATACAAGTGATCAACATATGGGCTTATTATTCAAGAAACAAACAGATACAGTAAAAGATGCTGTAAAGAAAAACTGAAAAAGGGATGGTGTGAACGAACAACGGGAGGCTACAGGTCATAGGAATGCTCAGCAGTCTAGCAATTTGAAGCTCGCAAACCTATCCCAGAGAGAAAAGCAAAAATCAGAACAACGTAGCTAAATACTGTCCAGCAACGCAAAGGTCTCTGAAAGGAATGTGCTACCATTACACAGTGGGACAAGGACAGCGAATGTGTGTGACGGGGAACGCATGCTACACAAGGGGCACAACCGTTAAAAAAACATGCGCTCTATTCACTCTGTACACTAAAACCGAGAAGATTCATTCACAAAAGTAGAAGCCGTCAGAATGTTTTTGAATGGGGTGTCATAAACCTATCCAGGGAGGGTGTGGGAACCTTCTGCAATCCCCCTGCGTCTCAGGCTCCGGAGACTTTATCTACTGTGGTATACTGTAAGTATGAAACGAGATTGCTCTCGTCGACCCCCTTTCTCATCTTGCATTTTTGTTTTTGTTTTTTGTTTATGTTTTTGTTTTTGCTGATTCAGTATGTCAGTTCTGGAGTGGTTTCTCATCTGCTACTATTTCTTTCCGCCCTTTAATTGCTTCTCCTCTCATTGTTCAAGTGTATTTCTAGGTTTCACGGACAAATGGCGCAGATGCTCGATTCCAGAGTGTCCCTCGTGGACTCATGTCTCCTTTCGTTGTATTCTCTAGGTTCAACAATTCTGCCAGAATTTCTTTTCCCTGCTTACAAATAAATTAAACGAACACGCCTAGTTTGTTCCTCTACCTATAAGCAGAAAGTTAAAACTATACCAGGTCTTCTTTTCCGTCTTCGGGGCACGGAAAATTCCTATTAATTTGGGCATAGATTTGGTAAAGGAACAACAACATTTGTCAGGAACAGCAAAAAACAAATTAATCAACAGTACCGATCAACATAGCTAAAATCCTCCAGTAACATCTTCAATTTCTTTTTATTCCGTATAAGTAGATAAACTACCTTCTCTGTGCCATTAGTCATGGCACTTATTATGTACCTTATCTACCCACGGCAATGCCTCAACTGTGAACGTTCACACCGTATTACATGATGCTAACTTAATTATACCACTGAAAATGATTGTCTCTATTAATATTGATGTGAGCTTAATCCTACATTCAGGATTCTTCTATAAATAGTAAATTTATGCCCGATTTCACCAACAGATGTTAAAATCGACGTTAACAAATGTAACGTAACAATTGTCACAACGCTAACAAAGCTGCTAGATTTCTTGCATTTCACCAACCTGTTTTCTGAAAATGTTAACAAACACGCGTTTATGCCAAGAGTGCTGTAAATATTATATCCACATAAAGCTATGGATGAGTCGTATTATATTCTGAACGTACTGTGATGCACTTTTTTCATTTTCGTCTGCACACAGCTGAAAAAATGACGGGTAAACAAAATCTTAAACAAAAGCCGTGAGAAATGTTCATTGAATTGGTGACGAAGTATAAATAAGAGGACGGATGCAGTGAATGTAAAAGAGAAAGCTGTCACATGGGAAAAAATTGGAAACGAATTTAATTCAAATGCATGCTTCACTATTAGTAGCACGAAACAACTTGTCAGTATTACGTAAATTTAAAACGAGGAGCGAAGGACAAGTGACGAGTGACTTGAACGTTACAAGACGGGAGGTAGACAGCGTATTATCCACATAATTCAGTGAATTATAAAATCGCAAAGTTATTAATATTTGAAGCAAAGGCGAGATCGCTATATTCCTTTCGATGCATGTCGCAATAATAAACTTAGATCTGTGAAAGAACTTCCGATTCCCTGGGTTACCTCCTGTCGGTCGTCTCGTCGCGAGGAGGTGACTTTGGCTCGGTTGCGTATTGGGCACTGCTTTTTTACTCATAGTTTTCTATTTAAAATGGAGCCATCTCCACTGTGTCCGTTTTGCAAAGAAGCGTTATCTGTACGACACGTGCTACTAGAGTGTTTTCACCTAGCACACCTTAGGACGTCTCTGCAGCTGCCGGTCAGCTTTGCAGAAATGCTAGCGGACGATAACACAGTAGTGGAGAAGGTTTTTAGATTTTCTCGTTTAGACTTTTGGATATAGCAAACATAATTTTTAGTAGGTTTTGATTCCCCCCCTTTTATGTACATGTAGTTTTAATAGGTTCATTTACATTAGTTAAGTTTTTAGAAACTTTTTATATCTGGCTCTTGCCATGAGTAGTTTTTAAAAGGGCGCTGATAACCGCTGTAGTTGAGCGCCCCTATATACATCATCATCATCATCATCATCATCATCATCATCATCATCATAACTCAGTATGACGTAAATTTAAAACGAGGAGCGAAGGACAAGTGACGAGTGACTTGAACGTTTCAAGACGGAAGGTGGACAGTGTATTATCCACATAATTCAGTGAATTATAAACTCGCAAAGTTATTAATACTTGAAACAGGGGCGAGATCGGCATATTCCTTTCGATGCATGTTCTAACTCAGTATTACGAAGAAGGACAAGTGACGAGTGACTTGAACGTTTCAAGACGGGAGGTGGGCAGTCTATTATCCATATAATTCAGTGAATTATAAAATCGCAAAGTTATTAATACTTGAAGCAAAGGCGAGATCGGCATATTCCTTTCGATGCATGTTCTAACTCAGTATTACGTAAATCTAAACGAGGAGCGAAGAAGGGCAAGTGACGAGTGACTTGAACGTTTCAAGACGGGAGGTGGGCAGTGTATTATCCACATAATTCAGTGAACTATAAAATCGCAAAGTTATTAATACTTGAAACAAGGGCGAGATCAGCATATTCCTTTCGATGCATGTTCTAACTCAGTATTACGTAAATTTAAAGCGAGGACCGAAGAAGTACAAGTGACGAGTGACTTGAACGTTTCAAGACGGGAGGTGGACAGTGTATTATCCACACAATTCAGTGAATTATAAAATCGCAAAGTTATTAATACTTGAAGCAAAGGCGAGATTGGCATATTCCTTTCAATGCATGTTCTAACTCAGTACTACGTAAATCTAAAACGAGAAGCGACGAAGGGCAAGTGACGAGTGACTTGAACGTTTCAAGACGGGAGGTGGACAGTGTATTATGCACATAATTCGGTGAATTATAAAATCTACTTGAAGCAAAGGCGAGATCGGCATATTCCTTTCGATGCATGATCTAACCTCTCTTGTACTTCCGCAGTAACCTTCATAGCAACTTGTTTCGACAGTCTATGTTTCTTCTGATAGCTCCTCAAAATCATTTCCCCTCATAGGCCGTACTCTATTACAAATACCATTTAGACGGTCTTAAATATAGCAAATCGACATCAACAGTTGCATTCATGACCGCCATCTTGACTATTTACAATTGTTAGGGACTTAACAAGAGAAATTTGGCTTGTTATTTTAACAAGAGATTTAACACAAGTGTTAAGCTAACATTTGTTGGTGAAATGCAATTTTTATTATAACTATTGTTAAACATGTGTTAAGTCTTAATATCTGTTGGTGAAATCGGGCTTTAATGGTTTAAAATAGTGTAGTGCCTACTGTAGGGTGTTTCTGTTGTGACTCAGCGCCTTGCATTTCTACTCCTCGACAATAGTGTTCAACATGAAATGTACTGAGAGCGCAACATGCTGGTGAGCATATGACAAAGCATGACAGAGAGAATCAGCTTCCTGGGAAATAGAGTGCGTTGTTACAGGATTGGAATGAGAGATTTGAACACAATAGAGCTGTCAACCAGCCCATCCATCACCTGTCTGGTCCACACAACCTTTCTCTGTTCTTCTTTCATTAACTTAACAATACTCTTATGGATGCAAGCATTTCTCTACGGCGAGACGGTATTTTAATTTGAAACTTCCATGTTTTCTTGCATTACTTCCCTTAGAACTGGTCGAACACCAATGGACATATGTGCCTATTCTTGATCGTATCTTTGTTGGGCGACGTTCACTGAAACGTGATCAAACTTTGACCGCAATTAAATTGCAGCAGTTTTGGTGCATCATTGTTAATTCTCGTTCAAGGAACCGCTATCAGCTGGCCGTGCCTGGGTTAATGAACGCTCATGATTCTACGAGAATTACTCCAAGGAAAGCATCCAGCCATATACCCAAAGAGGTTGCAGTGCAGTTACAATCTCTTTTGCCCGATTTCACCAACACATGCTAAAATCGACGTTAACAAATGTAACGTAACAATTGTCACAGCGCTAAAACTAATGTTAAATTTCTTGCATTTCACCAACCTGTTTTCTTAAAATGTTAACAAACCTGTGTTAACGCCAAGAAACTTGTAAATATCACAGCTATAGAAGGCTATGGATGATTTTCTGAACGTACTCCGATGCGTTTTTGTTTTCATTTTCGTCTGCACAAATGGCGGATGAACAAAATCATAAATAAAGCCGTGAGACAAATTTCTCATCGACGGAGAAAGAATTGTTAATTGAAATGGTGACGAAGTGTAAGGATATCTGGAAAATATGAGGACGGATGTGGTGAATGTAAAAGAGAAAGATGTCGCGGGGAAAATATTGGAAACGAATTTAATTCAAATGCATGTGTTACTACTACAAGCACCAAACAACTTGTCAGTATTATGTAAATTTAAAACGAGGTGCGAAGAACAAGTGCCTTAAACGTTTCAAGACGGGAGGTGGACAATGTATTATCCACATAATTCAGTGAATTATAGAATAGCAAAGTTATTAATACTTGAAGCAAGTCGGTAGATTACCTGCCTGCCGTGCTAGGGGTCCCGGGTTCGATTCCCGGCGGTGGGGGTGGGGATTTTTCTCCGACCAAGATAATTCCTCATCTTCCCCAGAGTCTGGATGTATGAATGAGAGTGTGAATGTGTGCGTGATGTAATGATAAAAAAAAACCAAAGATAACGAGTTAACACCTTCAGTATGTTTCAAAAGAGAACGGCCGCCGATATGACCATAGTAGTTAAAGGCGGGGTATAAATGGGGGAAAAAAAAAGTTGAAGCAAAGGCGAGATCGGCATATTCATTTCGATGTATATTCTAACTTATTACGTAAATTTAAAACGAGGTGCGAAGAACAAGTGCCTTAAACGTTTCAAGACGGGAGGTGAACAATCAGTGAATTATAAAATTGCAAAGTTATTAATACTTGAAGCAAAGGCGAGATCGGCATATTCCTTTCGATGTATATTATAACTCATTATTACGTAAATTTAAAACGAGGAGCGAAGAAGGGCAAGTGACTTGAACGTTTCAAGACGGCAGGTGGACAATGTATTATCCACATAATTCAGTGAATTATAAAATCGCAAAGTTATTAATACTTGAAGCAAAGGTGAGATCGCCATATTCCTTTGGATGCATGTTCTAACCTCTCTTGTACTTCCGCAGTAACCTTCATAGCAACATGTTTCGACAGCCTATACCTCCGTAAAACAGTTTTCTTCGGATAGTTCCTCAAAATCATTTCTCCTCATAGGCCGTACTCTATTACGAATGCCATTTAGACGGTCTTAAATATAGCAAATGGACATCAACAGCTGAGTTCATGCTCGCCATCTTGACTATTTACAATTGTTAAGGACTTAACATTAGAAATTCGGCGTGTTAGTTTGACATGAGATTTAACACTTGTGTTCGCTAACACTTGTTGGTGAAATGTAATTTTTGTTTTAACTATTGCTAAACTCGTGTTAAGTCTTAACATTTGTTGCTGAAATCGGGCATTTATGTTTCATTCATTTGTAAACTGTATCAGATAAACTGTATCTTACTAAAAAAAAAAAAAAAAAAAAAAAAAAGATCTGGTAGATCTGGTTAAAAAGTAGAATTTGTTATTTTTTTTATTGGCATAAACCTTTTGCAAGATATTCCTTGCTATTTTTGGAATTTGTCGATACTTTATATGTACTTTTCTCAAATGCGAAGTGTCTAATTTTCTTTTTAATTTCATGTACATGCAAGTAGAATGAAATTTTTATTAATCACCTAGTAACTAGCTGCTTAAATATTTGACTATGCTTAAGCCTACCTCATACTCATATTCCTAAAGTATCTACAAAGAAACTATGTAAGTAATAAACCCCTTTCTACGAATATTATTTCTATTAATGTTCCAGATAGAAAAATAATTTGTTGAAAAATAGGTAGAGAGTCATACGAATGTAACATCAGATCTTGTTGGTTATTGTTCTTGAATCGTGTTGAACAAAGCTGGCACCATGAATGAAGTGACTGAAATAAATGCTCCAATGAATCCCAGCTCCATCTAAATTTTAGTTACTCAATATCTGTCTTTCTAATGGCAAGGAAGGATTCCAGAGAATGCTTCATCCAGGTAACTCACACCAATAGCAATTGGAATGTGAAGCAAAGTGTCCATATATGGCGTAGAAGGACGTGTATTTTTGTTCAATGGTCATATATAGTGAACAATCACCTAAATTTAACTTGTTTTCTCTGTTACAGGTATGTATGTCTCCATATGCAGTTGTGGTGAGTTTTCAGAATTCTTAATTTACTGCAGCATTTAATTGTACTTAATCTCGTTGAAGCTAACACAATGTATTTCAGTTATACATAATTGTAGTATAATTAGATTTTGACTACCATATGCAATACTACCTTAGTTCTGAGTCAACAGCTTTCTTCATTATTTTTTCATAATGAGAGTGGTGGCTTTGGTTGCGACAGAATGAATTATACGCCGAGAAAGTTCCAGAGAAACCATCCAATGAGTCATAGTGACGCCTAAAATTTTTGTAATTATTATCAAAGTTATAGAATGACAGCCCAGAGTATAAGTACTTATTAAAATTCAGTAGAGAAAGCCACGTGGATGAAAACAAGTAAGAGGGCTTTTCCATTATTTCATATTTCGTTGTTCTTTCTGTTTGCGGTTTCTCCAACTTTTTCTGCAGTTTTATACTTAAACAGCCCGCCTCTCTAGCATAGCTGGTAAAATGAAATGTGTAGTGTTTAACGCCCGCTTTTACTACATACGGCATCGCAGGCGGTGACACTGATGATACATGAGATGAAGATGGAGCACCGGTGGAATGAGATAGAGGGGAAAACCGGAGATCCCGGAGAAAACCCGCTCCAGCGCCGTGTTGTCCACCACAAATCTCACTTTGCGGTCGTCTGGAATAGAACCCGGACGGCCTTGGTGAGAGCCAAGCGGTCTAACCACTGAGCCACGGCGCGGTCATTGCGTAGCTGGTAGCATGTCTGCCTCAGGTTCAGGAGGTCCCAAGTTCAATCTCGCTCAGGGTGAGTTATTTGGATAAGCTTTGTGTGTGTCTGTGTGTGTGTGTGTGTGTGTGTGTGTGTGTGTGTGTGTGTGTGTGTGTGTGTGTGTGTGTGTGTGTGTGTGTGTGTGTGTGTGTGATTTTCCATTATCCTGGGAGATGAATGTCTGGTAAATCTAACCTCTATGGACCTTGGAATCTTTTAAACATCATTTCATTCATCTCCAGTATGATTTAACGTTGGAGGTTTTCCCTTATTCTAAAAGATAAATGTCGGGTAACTCTAAGCTCTATGGATCCTGTACTCATTTGAACATTATTTAATTCATCGGCCAATATGACTTAACGTTGGAGGTTTTTCCTTATCCTGAAAGACGAATGTCTGCTAACTATAAGCTCTGTGTACCCTGGACTCTTTTGAGCATTATTTCATTCATTGGAGGGTTTCTCTTATCTTGAAGGACGAATGTGCTAACTATATGACTTAACGTGGAGGTTTTCTCTTATCCTGAAAGATGAATGTCTGCTAACTATAAGCTCTATATACCCTGAACTCTTTGAACATCATTTCATTTATCGTCCGATATGGCTTAACTTTGGAGGTTTTCTCTTATCCTGAAAGATGAATATCAGCTAACTATAAGCTCTATGTACCCTGTACTCATTTGAACATCATTTCATTTATCGTCTGATATGACTTAAGGTTGGAGGTTTTCTCTTATCCTGAAAGATGAATGTCTGCTAACTATAAGCTCTATGTACCCTGTACTCATTTGAACATCATTTCATTTATCGTCTGATATGACTTAAGGTTGGAGGTTTTCTCTTATCCTGAAAGATGAATGTCTGCTAACTATAAGCTCTATGTACCCTGGACTCTTTTGAACATCATTTCATTCATCGTCCGATATGACTTAACGTTGAAGGTTTTCCCTTATCCTGAAAGTTGGATGTCTGGCAACTCTAAGCTCTATATACCAAGAGGTCATTTGAACATCATTTCACCATTTCATTCATCCTCCATATGACTTAACGTTGAAGGACGTTAATTAAAAATCACACAAATACACGCGCACACACACAAACTAGAACATCTAAAAACAGTTTGGTGTATTCTTATGCCTGGAATTAGACCATGTACCAATTGTTTCCCTCATGCGTCCGAGTACTAGAACCAAACTCCGTAGCAACCATGACCATTGCGGTAGGCAAAACCATATACAGGAGTAATGTATTTAAAAGGATTAATTCCTCAACATAAATTTAACATTAAAAGTTCAATGATAAACATCCTTTTATTTAAGTACTTACAATAGTCAGTTGCTTTAAATATGTGTCTCGAATATCAGAACTCTAAGTGGTTTACGGGGAAAATATGAGTCAATTGGAGAGTTTAATGTCGCGTCGGTATGTTGGCCATGGTAGCTCAAGGGTTTAGAGCGACTGGACGGAAACCAGGAGATCCGTGGTTCAAATTATGGCCATGGCATTGAAATTTTCAGTTGGCTCTAATTAATTAAAAGAACTGTTGAGTTTCTCTTTTAAATGCGTTTAAAATTTAGAAGTAATTTCTATCTGGGAAGTATAATTGTATTTCTTCACTCATTTCTGAGCATTTTAATTACTTCCTGGGCAAAGTTGAAGATATTAAGTGCCTCTATTTATATTCATAAATATCTAGGAATATACATTTGATTTTTAATACATCGGAAACATCACTCGAAGGAGGGCATATCGAGAAGTCTAAATTTTTCTGTTGCATTGCGGCTGTCGGTTAGATGTGAAGGTCTGTGTGAGATAGAGGCACAAATTAAGCATTAACCAAGAGGGTCAGTTTAAAACAATGGTGATGAAAATAATGTGCTCAATTATTGAGAATGGTTCTTAAAGACGTCATCAAACGCTGTCACATTTAGATTGATTTAAGCTTGGCTGGAATCTCTGATGATGACGAGCTGAATGAGTTAACGAGACCGAAATCATGAAAAGTGTCTGTCACTCGACAGCTGCTGGCACTTGGTTACAGTGTTGTTTATTATTGTCAGCATCCTCTTGTGCGTCATAAGGGTTGGGCGTGTAAATTAGAGGAGAATCGTGTCTTCCGGGGAGGTTACAATACACTCACTGTAGTCCTGGTGTAGCTACATTCTCTACCAATTCGTCAACAAACTATTCTTACTTCATCTTAATCGAGATTAACTTCGTAGAAATGGCTTTATTACACGTTTTCTGTAATTACAATGAGAACAGCGTAAACTGCAGGCTTAAGCGAGTCAGAAACTCTAAAAGTTCCCATTTAAAATGGAAATCAACAATAAGAAATATCTCGGAAACAGTTAAGTCCATAAAAATGTGTCATAAGTTGTGTGGTCTAACTAGATCTACATTTTTTGTGCCTTTGAAGTTTTTTCTATTAGATTGATTTACATTCAATAGGTTCTCTTGTAGCCAGAAAAGGCTGTGAACATTGAACATGTCCAGAGGTATAAAGTTTAATAGCATATGTATTTGTGTGTGTGTGCGTGTGTGTACTTGAAAAGTTAACATGGAAAACAAAGGAGGCATAATTATAAATGATAGAAAATCAAACACTGTTTAAATCAGCTTTCACTTGGTTTATGCCAGTACGTCTTAAACTTTTTGCAATGGATACCATTAATTGTTATTTCTTAAATACACATACATTAAAAATAAACTTTCAACATGCATCAAAGATTTATCAGTAATGATTTGTCATTGGAACAGTTAGATACTACTTACAGAGCTACAGAAGCATTATCAGGATCATTTGTTTGATCTATTTCTTACGGTGTACTTGTTAAGGCAAAGTCATTCAGAATGAAGAGTTCAGAAGACATTCCCAGAAAATTAAAGCTATACATTTCACTTATTACGAAAGTATATTAAATACACGGAATTTTATTTGAAACTGTTGAAGTTATTTTTTGAGAAGACGAAAATTACACATTTTTTCTTCTAAATGATAGCTCGCTTGGGGATATTTTCTTGAAAATCTTTGTGTCGCATCCTTGTTAAAAGCTCAACCAATCCTTTACGAATTAGGAGTTGTTATTTTTTTTGAATTTACGTCCTCCGACGTTGAATCACATCGGACAAAGAATGAAATGGGTGAAATGATGCTCCAATGAGTCTGGGGTCCATAGAGCGTACATTTATGGGCAAGAAGTAAGGGCAAGTGATATCTGCAAAATCCATTGGATCCACGTCGTAGCTCTCGAAGTCACCCAGTTTCTTAACACTGACATACAAGTTCAACAATGACATTTTTTTTATAAAATCCATTGAGGATTAGTTTTTAAAAATATTTAAATTATTTTATAGTTTTTCAAAATATTATCCGTTAACATTAATAACCTTTTGCATACAATGAAACCAACACTTAAAGCAGCTTTGCCTTATTTCCTGAGGTACTTCAGAAACTAAGTTTTCAGAATCTTCATTTGCTTTAAGTGATGACTGAAAAGTGATTTCACGCATTTTATTCTTAATTCCTTTTGAAACAAAAATAAATCACAAGGTGCTAAATTAGAGCTGTATGTGAAGGCTCCATGGAGCTGATCTTTGGAGCATCCAATTACTCAGTAAATGTATGCAATAATATGTTATTATGCAAGTGCATTTTTCATTTTTGGTGTATTTATGTACCAGTTGGTAGTATCAATAGTGTACTTACTAATGATAGGATATATATATATATATATATATATATATATATATATATATATATTTTGTAATTTACGTCCTTCAACGTTGTCATATTGGACGATGAATGAAATGGGTGAAATTATGTTCAAATGAGTCCGGGGTCCATGGAACTTAGTTACTCGACATTCGTCTTTCAGGATAAGGGAAAACCCCGAAAAAATCGTATCCAGGTAACTCACCCTAACCGAGATTCGCACTCAGGACCTCTTGAACGTGGGACAGTAATTTGTGTGACTATTCGTCGTTAATTTGTCTCCATCTTAATTAGCCACACGTTCGGGCGCAATTTGGTGCGGGATTTTTATATTTGAGATGGGATGCACGTTGACTTTTCGAAGATCCACGTCGAGAAGCCAGAAATAGCAAATTGGTTGTATTTTTCTTGATGATTGTGCTTGATTAACTAAGAGTCATGAGATTCTTGGTTTTAAGGCGTGGTTCGGGTAAAGTTTCGGAGAAGTCAAATTTTGTAACTATTTAATTGTATTATTTAGATTACATTTTACTTGAACTTCCTTTTCCAGTCACTTCCAACATATCGACAAACTCTTACTTTGTTGTATTTAAACAGTTTCAAACCATTATTTAAATGTTCTTGATCTTGCACCACTATTCATCACACTCACCATTACAAAACATCTCTCTATACCAAGATTATTGATTTTTCGTAACTATCGTTACTCCTATCTTAATTTTGTGATTGACCGATTTTATTCCACGTCACAACATTACGTCATACATTTATTACTACGGCCAATCACAAAATTACATATATTTTTATTTATTTAAATTACCAAATATATTTACGTAATCATTTTTTTATAAATTTATAAACTTTTCATAATTTTTCTGAACATAACCCAAAACTACTGTTACAAACGCCAGGCAGTGACGCTATCTACGGTAGGGCACGAATTATGAATTCACACACATATACAGACGCAAGTATCCTTTTCTAAATATACCTTTTCTTTACTTTTTTGTATTTAGGGAGTATCATAAGTTGTATTTGAGGAAAAATCTCAGTAACTGTCAAATTATTTTGATGAAATACATTTATTACGTCCACTAGTTCCTAATTGGAGAAAGTAGAGAGAGGATGAATATTCCAAAAAACGTGAATATTAAAGAGAACAGGATATTAATAATTAACTTTATAATTAGCACCAAAATGGTCACAGTTTTCTTCCACTCGTACTTGATCAATTGTAACACCGAAACTAAGAATGAACACAGTGCAAAACAGTTGTGTCCTTACAAAGTGTGTTTGAAGAGAGTTGAGAGAGCTAATGTCTTTTTTTTTTCCCCTTTTCCTCGAAGAATTATAGTTTATGACTATAGTTCATGGACCTTCGGTGTAGATACAGTTGCCTTCAAAATTATTGTACTTTCTACGTATATTGTAACCCATTACACATAAAGCAACTCGTTTTAATCAGGTTACTATCGCAAATGGTTCCCGACAAATATTTTCGTTTGCAGTTTAGGCAGATTTCCAGCTTAGAATATAATTTTGCATGGGAAATAAGTCCGTTCCTCCAGGTTTCTGGCATACAAAGGATCCGTTTTAAGTGGGTTTTACTGTACTTGTGAAATGATTACTCAAAAGATTAAGTTCGGAAAAAGTTGAAATCTATTGACTAATTACACTTTTGTTAGGTTATTTTAATTGTTTTGTTATTTCCATGCCTCCCATATGTAGAATATTGTGGTGTTCTAAATGTCAAGTTGTCAACACTAATGCTACGTAAGACAAATGAACATCACGACCACGAGAAAGGTAAAATAATACCATATATTTATTAAGGGTGTTCCAAAACGACACCGAACGAACATATACAAGTAATTGCTCAGCTTCTATGTGACACATAGGTATACATAGTTTTTACCGCCAATAGAATCGCATAGAAAACGCTCTAGAATGAGTGTGGATTAGGCAATGAGAGAAACAATGCCGCGTGCCTCACGCTGTCGGAGTTCGCAGGTATATGTCACATGCCGTGCCACGTGCTGCATCTGTTTGTAAACATAATGGCATACTCCACGGTAGCTTGCTACTATTAAGAATTTCTTTGGCTTATGAAACCGCAATAAAGAAGCTATTGCCTATGAGTGTTTAACGTGTTCCAAAATTCCGTTATAGCAGTCCATGATGGCAAATAAGCTGGTGGACATATGCAACTTATACCTTTTAGAGGAAAGTTAATGTTAGTGAGGCTGAGGATGGAAGCATTAAATGATAAACAGAACAGAAAACATCAAATAATTGTAGATAAATTAAACAAAACTAAATGCTTTATACAATGAGACGAGCATTTCATTTCACGTGTTTGATAATACTACATAAAGCATTTCTTGCCCGCCTCGGTAGCGTGTCAGTCTCATGTTCAAGAGGTCCCGAGTTCGAATCTCAGGGCGAGTTACCTGGATAAAGTTTTTTCCGAGGTTTTCCCTTATCCTGAAAGACGAATGTCGGGTAACTGTATGCTCTATGGCACCCTGGAATCATTTGAGCATCATTTCATTCATTCCATTCATCGTCCGATATGACTTAAAGTTGGAGGACGTAATTTACAAAAATAAAAATAGGCATTTGTAACTGAAAAGGAAGCTGTTAATATTTACAGTAAGTGGTTGAAAGTATTGTACAATTAAGGTTATAACAAAACGCTCTGACGTTAAGGCAAGGCTACACTGAAAATTCGCCGAAAATTTTGAAAATCATGGAATTTTCTTTTGTGGCATTTTTGGTAGCTTAGAGTATGTAGTAATAGATGGCATGCAATTTTTATCATTTGCACCACTTTAGGCCATCACGTAACAATTTAAAGAGACCTTTAACAATCGTTAAAAGTAAAAATCATTACTTTAAAATTTATTCTTTGAGAAACTTTTTTTTCTAACTCTTTTCAGTATACAAAATGCCCCACGTGTCAAAAGTTTTTCATTTAAGTTGGTGAAACTTCCAGGATAGCTCTATAATAGGTAAATAAGAAACTTCACATTCCCCTTTTTTTGTTAATGCTCATTTTTTGAAAACTATATGGTGTTAAGTAATAAAATAAGTTAATATTTTCAAAATTTTGAGAGCTAACACGTGGAAATTATTTTAGAACAAATGCTGCAAGAGTATTCCAAAAAATAAGAATGTGGGTTTTTTTAAAATTGCTCTGTACTAGCCAAAACAAAGATTCAACTTAAAATCTCAATTTTTTTGACGCGTAGAACATTTTTAATTTTTACAATATTTTCACAAAAATAATTAATAATTAATTAACTATTGGTGTAGCAACATAAAAATTTGCATGCAAGTTTAAAATGATACTCTAATTATGTGGCTAAATTTTCATAATGTTAGGTTTATTAATATATAATTTTGAATTTTCAGTGTAGCCTTGCCTTAAGTTAAACAAATGAATATTATCACCGATGTAACTATTTTTACAATTCATATTTTAATAAAACTAAATTAATTGTGCGTTCGTTGAACTCCCTTCAGCTGTTCCATCCATCAAAACCATATTCGTCATTTCGGTGTTCGTATAGCGCTCCATATTCCTTGGACTTGCTATCTAAGTACGCGCAAAATTCTCTCTGTTAGGACGGAATGTGTAGCTTTACACTGAAGAGCAACCTTCAACTGTCAGAGTTATTAGTCGACTTTTTCACAAGTAACTGAGCTTTGCCCCATTACCTGAAAGGTAGGCTAGGGTCACTGATAAACAGCAAGGAGTAATGTTTTTGTTTTCATGACCGGCGCGCCCCAATAACAACTTTTGAGGTTCGCACACTAGTGGTTCCTGCACTGCCTAATCACAAAATCATGTAATATTTAACGCTGCATAAAATTATACCTAACAGAACTTTGTATCTGTGACACCGAAATTCGGAGTAGTTAAGTTATAAACTACGCAACGGCTATAATCGTTCAGTGTCGTAATGGAACAACCTGTATATAATAAAATATTGAGGACTATCTAAAATAGTATATGATGTACGGTTAAAAGAATTTTTTTGCCCGTAAGTCTCGGCCTGCGGCCCAGTTACAAAATAAGATCATCCCTTTGGCGATAAATAGCTACGCCCTTGTTCTTAAAGGAATTATGCGCAATTATTTGTATCAATTACAAGTGTTCATAAGAATAGTGTGTACAAGGGTGCGTAGAGTACAGAATCTGCAACTTTGTTAGTCACACGTAATGTTTATTACTTCCTCTGTTTTACGGCCTGTTAACGAGCTTATGACATGCATATTTTGCACGCCGAGCTTACTCAAATTTCTGTTTTATAGTCGCCAGTATGGCAGTAACAACCCATTTGCTGTGCAGTAAACTGCAGTACAAGCTCATTGTTATTATGAACCACAACTGTCTTTATGAACGAGAAGTTATAGTACAATGTAATTCATTCATGTGCATCGAAACGTTACATTGTTGCATTTCCTGTTGAAATTTCGTGCTCTTTGCATTACCACGAGTAAAAAGACGAATAATAAAGTCAAATCAATTATAAATAATATCTCTGAAGTGATATAGTAACAAAAGTAATTATTGACATACATTTTTACTTTTATAAGATCTACAATTTTTTCTGGGGTGTACAAGTTTGTCTCTCAAGTTTACCAAATAAACAGATGTCATTCTAATGAGCAGTTCACAAGCTAGTGGCAGATAATTAAAAATACACAAATTATTATTTGTGTGTCTATAACGTAAACATATATTTTAATCAAAATTGCTACACATTTTTGGAAAACAAAGTTATCAAATATGTTTCACAGGAAAAGTAGTTTGGGGGAGTTTATACAAATATAATAATTTGTAACATAAAGCTTCACTTATCTTAAAAAAATGATGAAAATTGTCTTATTAATTGACGACGATTTTGTGATTATTCATTGACATCGTCAGCTCAAACAACCTCGTTGTCAACGTTGCGATCACTAGAGGTCACTATGTCTTTGCGAGTACTACCAACATGTAAACATGTAATAGACTTAAAAATAGAAATAAATGCTCTTTCAGCTTTTCTTGCTATCTTTTTATGAGTTTCTTTTCCCGAAATGCAAGTCACTAAAGCATTTCCTTTAATTTTTAAAACCTGGTATAGATATGTTGATGACAGTTTTGCTATAGTTCCTGATAAACACATCAATGACAATTTAAAATTACTAAATTTACAAGATAACGTTATAAAATTCACAATAGAGACTGAAATTAATGGATTTCTTCCTTTTCTAGATCTAAAGATAATAAGAAATAATAATAAATTAAACTTTGGTATTTATAGGAAATCTATTCAAATCAATAATTACATAAAAAATAAAAGTTTTCACTCCTTTTCACAGAAATTTGCTGTTTTCAATAGTTTGATTTATAGATTAATAAATATACCGCTGAATAAAGAGGAATTTAATAAAGAATATAAACATATTATTAATACTGCTTTAATGGTTTTAATAAAGACTTTATGCATAAAAAATTGAAAAATTTAAATATGAAAAACCGTTAATGATACTTCTACCCTTAAAATTAAAGACGATTTATTTTAAAACAATTAGTTACCATCCTTGGGTTGATAAACATTTTCAAAACATTTTTAAAGAGTCTGATATAACTTAAGTTCCTCAAAATAAATATAATATTAAAAATTCAATACGCCGCTCTTAAAATGATAAAGTTCCTAGTAATAAAAATTTGGTATTTATCAATTTAATTGTTTAGACTGTGATAAAGTTTATATTGGAAAGACAAAATATAATTTTGAAACCAGAACGAAAGAACATTTTCGTAACATTAAGTATAAACAGACTGATAAATCGGCCGTAAAAATCATTTTTGGTCATTTAACCATGAAATAAATCCAGAAGTTAAATTATTACAATTAAATGGTCCGATAGACTTAATGCTTTGGGGAAAAAAAGATATTTTAAAAAACAGACATCGCGTAATGAATTTTGAAATACCGGCAGTCGATTCTGTTTTTAAGTTTATTTCATTTTCAGATTTTGGTAGTACTGGCAAAGACATAGTGACCTCTAGTGATCGTAACGTTGTTTGAGCTGATGATGTGAATGGATATTCACAAAATCGTCAATTAATAAGAAAATTTTCATTATTTTCTTTTAAGATACGTGAAGTATTATTTACAAATTATTATATTTGTATTGTATTTGTTGTTTCACTGTAACGAGCTTCATAGTTTACCTATTTCGGGGGAGTTTATTAATAATATTTATAATTCAACCTTGCATGATGTGAAACTTAAATACTGAGTTTGACATTTAAGCAACAATTTATGTGCTATTTATGCTGTTCATAAACCTCCAAGACTCACACATCCACATGGTGCTTTTTGTAAAAATGCTTTTCTAAACTATTTAAATTCTAGTCCCCAAAATCTGTATTTTCAGGAAATCTGTAAAGCAAATTTTGAGTGGAATGCATTACTTCCTCTGCCTAGTATAGGAAACAAGAGAAAAAAAAATAGTTGAAGTAAAATTTAAAATATAACACTGGGGAACAAAAAAATATACATATATTTTTATATACCCGAAATAAAATAGGCAAATTCTTATGTAAACTGATCTGCTGATTCCAAAAACGCCCCTCAAAATGCTGTATCACGTAACGTTTTTTAGGTATTCATAATTCTTTATGAAAACTTACAGAAATGTGATGTGATAACTCATATTTGATTAATTGAAAATAATAGGTTGTTTATTGCCAAATAGCATTGAAAATAATATTAATTATTATTAAAATAAATAAACACAAGATAATGATGAAAACTGATACCTGAATTATCTCAGAAGTGTTTCACTGTTGATTTATTTTTTGTATTGACATGTACTCTCCCGTTTGAGGAACATAGTCTCCGAACATGGCTGAATCCCAGCGATACCCTTGTAACTTCTTTACATTTCAGAAATGTCCTGGTGAAAACGCTCACCTTGCTCATCACTTACAGCTCCTAGGTTTGTAGGGAAACTATCAAGGTGAGAGTGCAAAAAGTGGATTTTAAGTGACATACGGCAACCCATTTCTTTGTAGCTCCTTAATAGTTCTGAGACTAAAGTTTCATAATTTTCTTCTTTGTTATTGCCCAGGAAGCCTTCCACCACTGATTTAAATGATTTCCATGCTGCCAGTTCAACACGTTTAAGCTTTGATTAAAAAACACTGTCTTTAAGAAGTAGTCTTATTTGAGGACCGACAAATATACCTTCCTTCAATTTAGATTCACTTATTTTGGGAAAGATACTTCTTAAATACTCAAATGCACTTCCACTTTTGTCCAAACCTTTAACAAAATTCTTCATTAACCCGAGGTTTATGTGAAGTGGGGGGGGGGGGGAGAAGAACTTTGTTTGGGTCTACTGGAGGCGCATACTTAGCATTGCTTGCTCCAGGGGTATACTCTTCCCTTTTCCCCCATTCTTTCACTATAAAATGCTTGTCAGTTGCTCTACTGTCCCAAAGCATAAAAAACAGCAATATTTTGTGAAACCTCCCTGCAGTCTCGTTAGCAATGCAACTACCTTGAGGTCACTACAAATTTCCCAGCCATGGTTTTGATAACTAATAGTATCTAAAATGATGGACATGGAATCGTATGTCTCCTTCATTCCTATGGCATGAAATAAAGGCATTGAAGGTAGTAAATTGCCATTATGAAGCAACACTGCCTTTAAGCTGTATTTAGAAGAGTCAATGACTATTATTTTAAATTAAGTCAATATGAGTTGGTATCATACCTCATTTCTGTAATTTTATATAAAAGAATAAGAATATCTCAAAAACGTTACGTGATACAGCATTTTCAGAGGCATTTTTGGAATCAGCAAATCATTTTACATAAGAATTAGCCTATTTTGTTTCGGGTACAAAAAACGTGTTCCCTAGTGTAATCAGAGATACGTGTAGGGGAAACTTGATAAGAGCTTTATGGGGAATGAGGAGTGACATATCTTTAGATAATTCCAAAACCTCTGTCACAAATGCAGCTTGCAGGTTATAAATTCTATTTAATATCGATAGTTACTGTTATATTGCTCATTTTTTAACAATTACGATGTGTGCAATGATGTTGGTTAAAGATACATCTCAAATATTGCTTATCGTATATGGTGGCACAATGGTACTAGTTTTGCACGAAAGCGGAATGACATCTCAATTTTCTCTGCTTACAAAAGTTTATTTAAATGTTAAACTACTGTTAAAGGAAGGAAACTAAAAAATAAATAACTCAGCATATAGGCCGCACCGTGGCTGAGTGATTACACTGCTTGGCCCTCACCAAGGCGGCCCGGCTTCAATCCCAGACGGCGCTGGGGCGGATTTTCTCCGGGATCTCCGGTTTCCCCCGCCATCTCATTTCATCGGTGCTCCATATTTCACATACATTTCTCCGTCTTTTATAGTTCATTGTTGGTTATAAAATCCCACACGTTTCTGTTCTACTTCATTTTTATCCAGATAAACCAGCTACTCTACACATTTCTTACATACGGTTGACGACAGGACTTAAAAGAGTGACAAAAAGATTGAACAATTCCAGCCATTAATAAGAACATCTCATAAATGGCTAACACCCCCCTCCCCAAAGTATTTTTAATAAATTGTATATTTGTCCTCCTCTGAGGCGTAGGTGGTAGCATGTCTAATGTGTGGTATTTAACGCCCGCTTTTACTACATACGGCACCGCAGGCGATGACACTGATGATACATGAGATGAAGATGGAGCACCGGTGGAATGAGATGGCGGGGGAAACCGGAGATCCCGGAGAAAACCCGCCCCAGCGCCGTGTTGTCCACCACAAATATCATTTTGCTGTCGCCTGGGATCGAACCCGGGTCGCCTTGGTGAGAGCCAAGCGGTCTAACCACTGAGCCACGGCGCGGCCCCGTAGCATGTCTACCTCAAATGCAAAAGGTCCCAAGTTGGAATCTCAGTCAGGGTGAGTTATCTGTATTAGGGGTTTTCCATGGTTTCTCCTTATCCTGAAAGATAAATGTCAGGTAACTCTAAGCTCTAAGGACCGTGGGCTCATTTGATCATAACTTCACCCATTTCATCCATCGATATAACTTATTGATGGAGGACGTTAATTGAAAAAATATTTATTTTAAAGCAACCTACATTTTTGTGTAATATATTATATTTTTGTCTATCGCATAACATTTACCAGTTATAGAGTATTATATAAAATTCGTTTAAAATGAAGACGACTTCACAGGCTATTCCTTGAATATTGAAGGTATTCATTTTATTTGTCGTTAAATATGTTAATATATTATGAAGTTCTAATGAAAATTGTTAAAGCCCTTCTTCATAAAATCAAACTTTCGAAAAATCTTCCATGTACTTTTGGTTTATACTGTTCAATCTCAGTAATGAAAATATATTGGGTGGAATGCAGTACTTTTTCATACGTGGCGCATGAGTAAGATGAGCGGAGAATGAGAGCACAGTTTTGCCTCGACCTCGGCCCATACAAAACAAGGCCGGTGGAATAAAGGAGCAGATGGTCGGCGACCTGGAGGATTAGTGTACCAGGCGGCAAGGTGGGGGAGTTAGGAGAATAGCTACGGGATTTACACATGCGACATCTACATGTGGTTTACTGCCAGAGAGCGGAGAAAGGCCAAATTGTGTCACGTTCTCTCCCTGAGTATCGATACAATAACCGAGATATCATGGCCGCTTCCCTAAATCTGACAGTGTGAACCAACTTAACAATTGAAGTACTAATTTACTTATGCGCCTGCCACTGCTACACGTTGTATTGATTTTATTGAGTTCTTCAAATTGTTGTTCCTGCTAATTCGGTATACATTGTCAATGCAATTTATTTTAGTTCCTTCCCTGTACTCCATCGGTTTCACGTGTGATTTTAGGCCATGGCATTCCAATGTGATGTCTAGAAAGACCAAGCAGAGTGAACATTCAATAAACAGAGTAACAGAAATATGATTTTGTTTATGACGAATGTTGAAAAAAAAAACAGGATATTTACTAAACATATCAGATATTTGCCATTTTAATTCACCTGTGTATCTAATATTTCCAGTGTATGACCTTTCATATACAAATCACAGAGTTTTACAACACATTTCAAATGTTACATTTGCACGACTCTCTGCAAATTAGTCTTGGTATATAAATTTTAATCGACGCCAACGTTTGCAGAAATGCTTTCATTATGCATATCGTTGCAGGTTCAAGGAGGATGCAGTAAGCTTCATGTTAAAAAGCAAGTTGCCAGTGTTGGCTTAGAAATGCCACTCTTTACGTAACCATGACAAAAACGACTGATGATTTAGCACTTGAATAGACAATAAAATATTCCAAACTTCAAATCAATAACAACAATGTAAGAACTGCAGGGCTTTTAATTTAAAATTTAAAATTTTATTGATATCTAATAAAATAAAAAGTTAAAAATAGATATCTACTTTTTTCTCTCTCAATATGTGCAACATTGAGACTGCACTTACATATTTTAACTTCACAAACACCACTGCGTTCTTTCATGAACATCCTGTGTATTGTTAATTATAAAGTTCGGAGTAAAGAAAAAATAAAAAAGGTGGAGCTGCGATGAAACCATCTTTTAAGAACTGGAAGTATATCAAGTTCATTTATGAAAACGCTATTTCTACTTAAGTAATATATCAAATATACACATTACAGGCAATTTTAATACTAGGTATTCCTATATAAAAGTAAAAATATACATTTTTATCCAATACTTACTTATAATGTACCATAATAATAGAAACTAACCCACTAAAGTAAAACTTTAAGTTAATTGATGGAAATTAATCATTTCTTCACACTAGCCATATATAGGCTAACGTTTTGGAGGCCGCGCCGTGGCTCAGTGGTTAGACCGCTTGGCTCTCACCAAGGCGGCCCGGGTTCGATCCCAGGCGACCGTAAGGTGAGATTTGTGTTGGACAACACGGCGTTGGGGCGGGTTTTCTCCGGGACCTCCGGTTTCCACCGCCATCTCATTCCACCAATGCTCCATCTTGATCTCATGTATCATCAGTGTCATCGCCTGCGGTGCCGTATGTAGTAAAAGCGGGCGTTAAACACTACACATTTCACATTTAACGTTTTGGATAGATAGAGTCAACTTGAAAAATTCAATGTCATGACTGGGATTAGAACCATGGATCTCCTGGTTTCCGTCCAGTTGCTCTTACCCATTGAGCTACCACGGCCAACATTAAATTCTTCAATTGACTTATATATATATATATATATATATATATTCCGATAATCCCCTAGGAGCTCTCGTATCCGAGCTAAGGTTTTGGATGGATAGAGTCAACTTGAAAAAGTCAATGCCATGGCATTGAATACTTTAATATTATGGATGGATAAAATTTCACTTTAACCACAGTAACAATAAAATACAGTCACCAGGCCTACATTTCAAGTATAATATTTATTGTGGTTTTAACATTCAGTAATGAAATGTAAATCTATAATTATAACTACAACTTTTATTAATTCAGTAATTAACAATTATTTTCCTATATGTTCTTATTCTACTGGCTATACATTCGTCAATGTAGCTTTCTGAAATTAAAATAAAATTAACCTAGAAACCAGCCTAGTCGATTGTCTCATATTAGGTATTAGCTAGCCGGCCTTGGTCTAAATAGCCCTATATCCCAGAAAATGAAATAACTAATAACTTTCCTATTTTATTACAATTTAATTAAAAACGTATTAAGTCTTTTTAATGATTTGGGTAAGTGTTGGATAAAATATTGTATGGTACAAGACTTGTTTATACACTCGTGGAAATTAACTAACCTTCCACTCGTGGATAAAATATGTCTTGATTCACTACTGCCAGAAATAACTATTAGGCTATAATGAGTTTTCAGTGCTGGTAACCTAGCCTACCCGAGTGTTTTTGTCTATTTTACTGTACGTATATGCATATATATAAAACCACTTAATTAGTACATTCACAGTTTTATTTCCGCATAAGTAATATACTATTTCTAATACTCATTGTCAAAAAGTATGCAGTACACATGCGTTAAGTGCAAAGTATCTCAACTTTGTCTCGTATTTTCAACTGGTTTTCCATGATACACTTTAAGCAAAATAATTAGCTCCAGAATGCTGTGGTTACACGGCCAAAATAACTTTCGTTGAGACTAATTATATAATAATTACCAACTTGAGCCCTGCACACTCTTTATCCAAATGAAAATGAAGCTTCCTATGTGGCCAACATACTACAAATGTCCTGGCTGAAAGAAACAAGCACCCCTCATTTAAAATATGACACAAGTTGTTGCCAAAACTCTGTCAAGCTACGGCCGAGAAGATACAGAAATGTAGTGCTGGCGAGCTAAGTGTACTCTGTTTATTTTGCAGCTGATGAAAGCAACTTTTACACTTCATATTAGTCAACCTGCTCAAGATAAATATTTTGAACGTTACTTAAGCGAGAACAGGCCGACTTTAACCTCCGACAAAATTATTTTTGTGTAGTATAATAGATAGAAGTTCATTTACCTCAAGTGTTATGTACAAATTAACTTCTTGAAGTCAATGAATGATGGTAATCGTGTTAAAGGCAAGGCAAATTAAAAAAAAAGGTCATCAGTCGTGACATGAATTTCAGCTTTCGGCCACTCTCCGTGACCTTCTTCAGGATCTGATTTTCCCCTAAAACTTTGGTGTCTTCCAAATGTAATGTGTGCACGTTCTCTATGCAATGTTTGGCCACTGTCGACTTTTCTAGTTGTAAAAGGTAAATAATGCGTTGGTGTTCAATTGTGCGTCCTATTTGGCCTACATACATCTTTCCACATTCGCAAGGAATCCTGTACACTCGTGGGACCTTGAGCTGAAGTGGGTCTTTCATTGGTCCTAGATATTGCTGGATGCTTTTAGGGGCTGTGCGTTGGTGTTCAATTGTGTTCCTGTTTGGTCTACATACATCTTTCCACATTCGCAAGGAATCCTGTACACTCGTGGGACCTTGAGCTGAAGTGGGTCTTTCACTGGTCCTAGATATTGCTGGATGCTTTTAGGGGCTGTGCGTTGGTGTTCAATTGTGTTCCTGTTTGGTCTACATACATCTTTCCACATTCGCAAGGAATCCTGTACACTCGTGGGACCTTCAGCTGAAGTGGGTCTTTCACTGGCCCTAGATATTGCTGGATACTTTCAGGGGCTGTGCGTTGGTGTTCAATTGTGTTCCTGTTTGGTCTACATACATCTTTCCACATTCGCAAGGAATCCTGTACACTTGTGGGACCTTGAGCTGAAGTGGGTCTCTCACTGGTCCTAGATATTGCTGGATGCTTTTAGGGGCTGTGCGTTGGTGTTCAATTGTGCTCCTGTTTGGCCTACATACATCTTTCCACATTCGCAAGGAATCCTGTACACTCGTGGGACCTTCAGCTGAAGTGGGTCTTTCACTGGCCCTAGATATTGCTGGATACTTTCAGGGGCTGTGCGTTGGTGTTCAATTGTGTTCCTGTTTGGTCTACATACATCTTTCCACATTCGCAAGGAATCCTGTACACTCGTGGGACCTTGAGCTGAAGTGGGTCTTTCACTGGTCCTAGATATTGCTGGATGCTTTTAGGGGCTGTGCGTTGGTGTTCAATTGTGTTCCTGTTTGGTCTACATACATCTTTCCACATTCGCAAGGAATCCTGTACACTCGTCGGACCTTGAGCTGAAGTGGGTCTTTCACTGGTCCTAGATATTGCTGGATGCTTTTAGGGTCTGTGCGTTGGTGTTCAATTGTGCTCCTGTTTGGCCTACATACATCTTTCCACATTCGCAAGGAATCCTGTACACTCGTGGGACCTTGAGCTGAAGTGTGTCTTTCACTGGTCCTAGATATTGCTGAATGCTTTTAGGGGCTGTGCGTTGGTGTTCAATTGTGCGTCCTATTTGGCCTACATACATCTTTCCACATTCGCAAGGAATCCTGTACACTCGTGGGACCTTGAGCTGAAGTGGGTCTTTCACTGGTCCTAGATATTGCTGGATGCTTTTAGGGGCTGTGCGTTGGTGTTCAATTGTGTTCCTGTTTGGTCTACATACATCTTTCCACATTCGCAAGGAATCCTGTACACTCGTGGGACCTTCAGCTGAAGTGGGTCTTTCACTGGTCCTAGATATTGCTGGATGCTTTTAGGGTCTGTGCGTTGGTGTTCAATTGTGCTCCTGTTTGGCCTACATACATCTTTCCACATTCGCAAGGAATCCTGTACACTCGTGGGACCTTGAGCTGAAGTGTGTCTTTCACTGGTCCTAGATATTGCTGAATGCTTTTAGGGGCTGTGCGTTGGTGTTCAATTGTGCCTCCTATTTGGCCTACATACATCTTTCCACATTCGCAAGGAATCCTGTACACTCGTGGGACCTTCAGCTGAAGTGTGTCTTTCACTGGTCCTAGATATTTCTGGATGCTTTTAGGGGCTGTGCGTTGCTGTTCAATTGTGCTCCTGTTTAGACTACATACATCTTTCCACATTCGCGAGGAATCCTGTACACTCGTGGGACCCTGAGCTGAAGTGTGTCTTTCACTGGTCCTAGATATTGCTGGATACTTTCAGGGGCTGTGAAGAAGGTCCAGATGTTGAATCTGGCGAGAATGCGGATAATCTTGTCCGAGAGTGAAGAATCCTTTGATCTTGAAGAAGGCCATGGAGTACAGAATGGTCGAAAGCTCGACATTCATAAACCTGACACACCGAATAGCCCGCGAAGCCTTGATGAACGAAAAGAATTCCTACAAAAGTGTTCGGTATGTGTGACCAGGAATAGGAAATTCACAAAAGAAAATTTGATGCAAATGATTCCAAATGATTCTTTAAATGGCGAAATTTATATTTTATTTTTATTTTATCAAAAATAGCTTTACAAATTTCGATCAAAATATGTTGTGTTCAAGATACTTACCTGACTATGTATTTATAACCTTGAAGTGTTCTGAACCATTTTTGTATAGGTAATTGATAACCTCTAAGGATAAGATAAAAGTTTACTACACAAACATTTTTGAAGGTCTCCTTAAAGTTAAAAGTTTATTACGACATCCATTTCCCAGTCATTATTTCTTACTGGTTTGAATTTTGAAACACTTATACTCTGTTCAAAGTGATAAGTGACTATTTTTCCCCCGTGGTCGAGAGAGAAAGGAGAACAGTGAATGTAATCCAACGCATAAGAATTCTATACCTTTGTTTTCGTTAAACGGCGCTGAGGTAGAATTAATATCAAATATGCTACCTTCATGGCACTGCTTCAGTGGCATGTAGAAAATAATTGAATAACCAGTCACACTGCCAGCGGCACAGCAAATCCAAATGACTATCTGTACCTGCCGATATTTTAACACAGAAAAGGTAGGTTTTCGTCGCAAGTACCTATATACACTTTTACGAGGGACGTTCTGCAAATTCTCGGTCTTACAGATGTCGTGAAGTTGGTCAATCTTTAGATGCCGCGCTGTACAGCTCAATTTAATGACAAAAGTTCACAATGCCATTCTCAATAATCGCCGATTAAAGATATACGATTTTTTTAAATTTATTTATTTACACTCGCTTTAACAACTAGGTCATATCGCAACTATTGTGTATAATACCGTGTGTACAATAAATTGGTTACAATTATTTAAACAAAAACATGAAAATAAGTAACAAATCAATATGACAAAAGTAATCACTATGTATAAATCATAAGGATAAAGTTCTGGACAACAGTCAGTAGAGCAGTAGTATTTAGACAATGAATTTGTTGTATAATAACTAACGTATATTCTAAATTGGCATCCTTAGAATTAGATTTCCGTATACAAGAGTATACGGAGAGTATCCTCGCCAATGTTACTTATTTCGGTTCGAATGGATTCCTTGAGAACATCAATTGTCCGTGGCCCATTCTTGTACACTGTATTTTTAGATACCCCCACAAGAAAAAATCCGGTGAGGTTAGGTCAGGGGATATGGGGAGACATAGACCTTTTGAGATTATTCGATTATCAGAGAAACTGGTTATAAGTTCCATGGTGTCCTTATATGTATGGCACGCTGCTCCATCTTGCTGGAAATAACCTTCTCTCAATTCGATATCATCTCCGTAAAACTTCAGAGAATATGGTGAGACGAGTACAAACATGTATAGATGCTGGTGGAGGACAGTTCTAACATTTTCTCCGAGATGTAAATAGTGTGATGTAATCTTCCAATTATGTATTATATTCTCCCAAAGTTGCACGTGTTTGAAGTTGGATGGTGTATTCAGAATGGTGGATAAGTCTCCAGTGATGTGATGAAGCGTATTCCTTGCATTCTGTGAGGAGATGGTTTAGTGTGAGGCGGGTGTTGCAGACTTCACATTGTGGTGGCCGGCCTTTTTTTTTTTAAGATATATATTTTTCTTTTCCTTATTGTTTCCGTTTAATTACCTATCTGTTTTCTGCAGTTTCACACATATACACTATTCACATAAACACCCATGCCCAGGGCGGGACTCGAACCCGCAACCCTCTACGCGGTGGAACGCTAGAGACATACGTTCCAACGACCATGGCTACGAGGGCCGGCAACTTTGCTAAGGAGGTATGAGTGGGTTAACTTTGTTATGATCAATGCGGAGGTATACGATTTGATAACCATTACAAATATTGTAATAGACCGCCAGTAGCACATTTTATACTCCATTTTTGGTATGAGAAACTTTTCTCACGTTGGTTGTTGTGTTTGTTAAAGTTTCAAAATGCATCCAAATGAACCATTCTTGTGTTTAGACCAGTTAAAATGCAATTCTATTGAGATTTTCTAACGTTTCATAGGCTAGATAAAATATGGATTCACCGCAGCATGCCAGAGATGAAGAAACAGCCCAAACAATGATAGCAACAGATGAAAGTGCACCAAAGAAAGCAAACACTGTTCCATATGATATTTTACGTGGTTGTGCAAAGGAAACGGAATTTCAGAGCAATCAGATCATAACAAGTGACTGTCGCTTAGAGTGGCAGCGTGGTCATGTGGTTAGACTGCTCGCCTCTCACCTAAGAGGACGAGTTGCCGGCCCTCGTAGCCACGTTCGTTAGATTGTATGTCTCTGGCGTTCCTCCGCGCAGAGGGTCACGGGTTCGAGTCCCGCCTTGGGCATGGGTGTTTATAGTGTAGTGTATATGCGTGAAACTAAAGAAAACAGACAGTAAAGTAAACGGAAACAATAAAAACAAAAAACAAAAAAAAAAAAAAAAAAAAAAACGGTTAAATACGAGAAAGAAAAAATATATCTATGTACATATATATATATATATATATATATATATATATATTTTCTTATTATAGTAAAAAAAAAAAGTTCTATCCTAGAGGTGGAGGAAGCGGCATCTGACGGGTTTTCTACGGGTTTCCTCGCTATTCATTCTACCAGCTGCTTGCTTTCATCCACTGTGGCGACATTTCATATTATCAACTTAACCCTTGCTTATAAAGCCTGTGGTGTGTAAGTTCTCCATACGAGGAAGGAAATCCAATGAGCTATAGCTTAAGGCTACTGTAACCTTCGTCTTTCAATAAAATCTGTAATGAAACTATCCAAATGTTTATCTCTGTTATCCTGAAGTCGATAGCAAAATAAGCTTTTGTAAGAGTCGTTTGTATAAGTAGGTGTGAAAAGCCAAGAGCGTGTAACACATTTGTTTGTGTTTCGTACAAAACGTTACTTTTTGGCCATCAAACTTGAAAACGACGGCTGTTTTTACCTTAGCGGGGCTGTAAGCACGTCCCGTTATCACTTGATATACTTGAAAAAAAAAAGTGGGCCGAACCGGTCAACAACAACAACAAATCCCACGTGTTTGAATTCCGCCTACGCTTGACCGACTCAATGCAACCAACGGGATTACGATGGCGCCCACGCGACCTCCACGAAGTTGGCCCAAGTCCAGCAATAGTGAACGTAATGTTTACTATACTGACTGTGATGATATCCGGGTTCATTCTCCTAATTCATGATATTTATTACAGGAGCACCGATTTTTCGCTCTATATATCCTAGTGCCTTAATTACAGTAGCCAACTTTCAAAAATGAAAATAAGCGATAAGTGGGTAAATGCTCTAAGCATTCTATAATTGGAGATCTGTCAGGGACCGTATTGCATCCAGAAGTTCATGACCGCCTCTCCTTTGTGTCTGCCTCAAGTTCAAGATGTCCCGAGGTCGAGTCTTGGTTTCTCGGTGAGGGTGAGTTATCTGGATAAGGTTCTGTTTATTTCAGGCGTTTTCCCTTATCCTGAAAGATGAATACCGGGTAACTCTAAGAACCCTGAGTTCATTTGAGCATCATTTCACCCATTTCTTTCATCGTTCGATATAACTTCACGTAAATTAAAATAAATCAGAACTTTATACCGAAATTTCACTGGAAATGAGGTCCTCTTAATCCCAAAAAGCCATTTTTAGGTAAAGGTCGTTGTGTGTATGTGCGTAAACACCATAACTTATATTTAAGTTTAGCATCTTACTAGGATCATGGCTGAGTGGTTAGACCGCTTGGCTCTCACCAAGGCGACCCGGGTTCGATCCCAGGCGACCGCAAAGTGAGTTTTGTGGTGAGCAACATGGCGTTGGGGCGGGTTTACACCGAGTTCTCTGCTTTCCCCCACCATCATTCCACCGATTGCTCCATCATCATCTTTCCTATCACCTCATCTCTCTCGTACTTTCAGTTCCGGCGTTGGGCTGATCACTCATCCCAGAATCTCTCTGATCAGGAAACCTCTGATCCCCACCTGTTGCCTACGGGCCTCGAGGTAGCGTGGTTCAGAAGGTCCTATCCGTCCCCTTCAGCTGTCGTGCTGCGGGCGCTGCGGACCCTTAGCACTCGTGGTACCTCTGACGTTACTAGAGGAACCTCGTGCCGAACTGCTGAGCCCCTCCCCTCGGGGAATTGTTTGGATTGGTTTGGATTCGAGGGGGCACTGTGTTCCCGACACCCACGGAAAATTGGGTGCCTCCGGCCAGGCTACGGCTGCCCGGAGGGAGTAGAGGGTTGCCTAATATGTCCCGGGTACTAGCCTGCAGAGCTAGTAGCTGGTGTGCTAGATCACCAGGCGGCCCCACCGAGGTTTTCGGTAGTCTTCCCTAGGGATTGACGCGCGTAAGTGGCGTATCCACTTCCATCCCGCCTTGACGTTATGTTCAGCGGAGGGGGGGGGGCTTTTAGGAAACCAGGTATTGTTCTATGGAAGGAGCCCCGGAGTATTCATCGCTCCCGGGCAGAAGGAGGCCCGGGTCCTTGGTCCTACGGGTCCAGAACTAATGAGTGTAGATTCCTCTGCACTTAACTGGTTCAGAAGGTCCTATGTTCCACTTAAGGAAATACAGGAATTCATTCATCTTAGGAGGATGCGACACGAAAATTTTCAAGAAAATTTCCCCACCCAAACTGCCTTTTACATTGATACATTGATTTTCCTTTAACTGCTTATTTATTCAAAACCGGCTCTAACAAGCCGTGCCGTGGCTGAAGGGTTATACCACTCGACTTTCACCTGAACTGTCCGGGTTCGATGCCAGACAACCGCATGTGGGATTGTTGGTGGACAAAACTGAGTAGGCACGGGTTTCCTACAGGTGCTCCGGTTTCCCCCGCCATCTCATTTCACCGGTGCTCCCTCATCATCTCATGTATCATCAGTGTCACCGCCTGCGGTACCGCATGTAGAAAAAGCAGGCGTTAAACAGTACAACAATATAAATATAAATAAATAAGTATATTGATTTTCCGCAATTAGCCTCTTAAGTCCTCTTCATTCTGAAATGTTTGCATATTAAGTAAACCATAACAGAAACTTACTCCCCAAAACATTTTATGTCAAACACTTTTTTTGAGTTAGCCATTTTCGAGACTTTTTACTTTACGGGTTTGTATCTTAAACTCTTATTTTTTTCGAAGAGGGCAAAGAGAACAGAATTTAAAGGTTATTGCATAGCTATAACCCTTAAAATATTTGTCTTCCACTTAAGGCTTCTGTATTCCTTTGTACATATAAGAAAATATGTAATTAAACCATTTCTAGAAATGTTTATTTCGGTTAACATGAATTAGGTGAAAGAATAAGCTTTTTATAAGATGTTTTGTGGAGAAATGGGTTGAGAAAATCATATGTATCTAGCGCATTATTACTGCTTACGCTAGGCTATCGTAGGCGAGAAGTATATATACACTTTGTTCAGATACAACGTGTCATACATCGGCAGCTGCAGGAAATTATACATAACGTGACGGAGTAGTGTAACAATGAAAAAGAAGAGGAAATCAAAATCCCTTTGTATCAATTGGCTGCAATGGTGATTTACATTTGTGTATAATATTTAAATGGCTAACCTTTCATATCAGACACGCAGCTTCCAAGTCCGTTGTCTTTCGTCACTTACTGTACTCCAATATTTGGCTCTTCTAGTAAACAAGATAACAAGAGAATACATTGTCAATACAATAATTATTTTCTTTATTTCATTGCTTAAAAAGCTACCATGGATTATTGCAAACAACTCTGCCTCACGATAGGTATCATTCACTTTGAAGTATCCGAGTCTGAATTTGAATCATGTTGATTGTGTTGGTTGATGACAGAACTAAAAATATTTTGAAAGGCCTGCGGTATGGAGGCAGCTGTCTCCAAAGGTACCTGATCCAAAGTAAACATTCGCATGGCGCCCCAAAACGCACATGTTTGTCTTCAGACACTTGGGGTCTATTCTGGTCCCGCAACAACTTGACATTTTTATCTTCCGTTCAGCATGTGAAACTCATCTCCCACAGAAATAGTGTTCCAGCACGTCCTGTCTGTCTGTCTGTCTGTCTGTCTGTCTGTCTGTCATCCGGATAAAACCTCATTTACGCTAAGCTTAACGGCGGCGCCACGACTTTTTCAAAATCCGTGTATTATGAGGAACTTTTTATGTAAACACACTTCTTGTTAAAGATGTGCTTTGCATTATTATACCAACAGAATACTTATTTATAAAATACTCCAGTTCTTTTGAATAGTTATCATCATAGGTTACTGTCTGGAACTTCACAGGTAAACTCTATCGGTTTCCGAAGTCGCGTGCTCAAACCCGACGGAGGGCGAGGGGTCGTTTTGGGCATAATCATCTCTAGCAAGGCTTCCTTCGGAAGATAAGCAAAGCTGGCGATCTCGTAACGCAGATTTACGGCACGTAATAGAAACTCAAGACTGATAAAGAGGTTCTGAGCAAAATTAAATGCTCTTTCAGGCCCAGTATGGAATGAGACGCTGAGAATATCAGCAGTCAATACGTCAATGAATTTATAGCAGGATTTTATGGGGATGGTGGTGATCTCGGAGTCTGGGACAGTCGTGTAAAACGGGATTATCCTCACCTGCCTTCGTCCCGCGTTGCGACTGGGGTTGCGGGTTGAATTCAGCCCTCCGGGAAGAAGATGATGAAGCCAAGGGTTGTAGATTCTTCTCGATCTGAATCTCTGGTTCAGATCTGCCTCTCTGATGTATCGATGTATCTAAAAATCTTCTGTGCTGCTTCAGTTACAATGATAATCCTTTTCTCAGGCGTGGTCGCAAGCGAAAGAATCATTTTGTTAAATAAACTCAGAAATAAGCACATTTTGTTTAATTTATAAACATAGAAAAGTGTAATTATTGCGATACTTGATGCCATTTTCTTATACAACACTTTACATAAAAATGATATTTCTTCGATACAATATTCTGAAAATCAGTGTTAACTATTTTTAATATTTTAATCCGTTAACTATTATGAATTTAAGACATGAACGTGAATGTACGTCTTATCTGTCTCACTTAAAACTACAAATCCCGGAGCATCCTACAACAGCAGGACACCCATCAAGTTTTGTAACCTGTTTAAAGGAAATATGTAATTTTCATGATTATTACATATATACAGAAGGTTCGCGTTACCAATTTGAAGATAATATATCTGCAGTAGGATGTGCTTTTGTTGTTTACGAAAACCAAGCGGAACTAACTCACTCCATGTTTAAATTATCACCTGAATGTTCTGTATTCCAGTCGGAGCTCTTAGCAATTAAAGAAGCTATAAAATGGTGTACTGTTAATGGGAACAGTGCCCGTATTCTTAGTGATTCACAATCAGCTCTACTCGCTATTAATGATAAATACAACTTAAATTCATTAGCACATGAAATCAGAACCTTGCTTCAAAACCATCCAGGACACATTTGCATGGGATGGCTTAAAGGACACAGTGGAATTTTAGGTAACGAGAGAGCTGATTGCTTGGCTAAGAAGGCTGCAGAATCCAATCTTCCTGTGACATACTCTTTATGTCCTATTTCTACTGTGAGGAGAATAATACATCAACATATTCTTGAAGAATGGAACCAACAATGGCCAACAACTCCAAATGGAAGTTTAACAAAAACATTATTTTTCCCTAATGTATATGACAGAGGAAAATGTGAAACTCTTGTACCAAATTTTGTTTTGACACAATTTTTAAGTGAACATGGTAAATTTGGTGAATAACTATCACGCTTTCACTTAACATCCAACCCCGAGTGCATGTGTGGTGAAGAATTTCAAACTGTGGTTCATCTCCTTTTCTGTTGTCCCATTTTCTGGAGAGAAAGACAAGAATTAATATTCAAGCTAGACTCTCTAGGAACTGAATTTTCTGCTCCGCTCACATCTTTGCTAATGAAGCCACAACAGTATAAGTACTTCATGATGTTTATAAACTCAGTGTTTAAACGTCTGAAATAGTTTAAATTAATATGCATCAGATTATAACATATTTTCTACCTTCTAGTATTTAAAATATTTTTGTTAAAATTGTGTATTTTTATGTATCTACTATAACCCTAATATACCACTGTGTAAAATAGGGTTCATAAATCTGGATAAATAAAAAAAAAAAAAAAAAAAATCCGTTAACTTCGACATTCTGCAATTCCAACCACCTCTCTTCTCTTCGACTTTACTCAATCGAAAGACGCTTTCTTTCCTAGCTGTTTTACCAAAATTACTGATTTTTCCTTCCCTCGTTGCCAACACTACCAATCAAACTTAATTTTTACTGGTCCAAGTCACACATTACATAACCTCATTTTTGAAACTACCAATTATAAAACATTCACATCCTATCACTTACATGTTGCGTCATCTCATCCCCTACTGAATTTTAACAATTTGCTTTCTTACTCATTTTAACATGTCCATATCGATTTTCAAACGCCATATTTAAATATTTTTAAATATTTTTCAACTCTCACTCTTCACTTAAGTTACCGCTAATTCTGCATAATTCGAGCGCGGCCTTTAAGCATTGGGAGATGCCCATAAATGACCATAGTAGACACTTCTCTAAAACAGTAAAAACGTGACGGAATAGACGTGAGTTTTAGAAACAGCGCTCTTTTATTGAGAGCCGTCTACAAGCACTGCTCGTACCAAAGTTCCTACATAAAGTTGGCCTCGGCCTCGGGCGCCCGGAGGGGGCAGAGGGTTGCCTAAAATGTCCCGGGTACTATACTGCAGAGCTAGTAGAAGGTGTGCTAGATCACAAGGCGGCCCCACCGAGCTCAAATCGATAGTCTTCCCTACGGTGTTGACGCGCTTAAGTGGCGTATCCACTTCCACCCGTCTTGAATTGGGGGTGGGGGCTTTTTGGACTCAAGGTATTGCCCCAAGGAAAGACCCCCGGAGCTTTCCATCGCTCCCGGGTTGATAGAGGCCGGTGTCTTCGGACTTTCGGGTAAAGTCTGTCTAGTGAACGGGAGTGCAGCTTGCCGCTCAAAGGAAACTACTCTCCCGCCCACTAATGACCGTCATAAATCTATCTCCACACTTCAGAAATGGAACACTGTCATTGAGGGCAATTGGAAACCCTGATTTTCTCGAAGTGACAGTCGCATGTCTACTCCCTCCACGTGGAGTCTCAGCTGCCAAAGTTCCAACTTCTAGTTGATCTGTTTCATTACGTGCAGAAATTCGTTGTGTGTCACGATGTGGAGACGTGGGAGGGAAATGCAGTGATAAATGCAAATCAAGTAGTACATTACTTTCAGTCAAGTGAAAATAATCAGTCATGACAATAATGTGAATAACTGGGCCGAGTTATATTACTGGAAAAGCCTCAAAAAACAAAGTTATAACGGAAACTGTTTCTAAGCAAATTCAAGCGCTTGTTTTGAACACATATAAATATGTGCTGAGAAATAATCTTGGTAAGGTGTCATGCAATGATGATAATTTCTGGGTATTCACAGACATACAGTAAGAAATATTGTGACGAAAGGAATACCAAAGACGTCGATCAAATGTGAAAACAAAAGGAAACGTTTCTCTAAAGTAGATAATTTCACATGCGATTTAATTCGTCGAGAAATTTATATATACTATGCAAAAGGTAGAGCGCCCACCTTAGAGGAATTGGTTGCACATATGCAGGAAATTTGTGATTTTCCTTATGGGCACTGTACTTTGCGTGGTCTCCTAAAGGAGCTGGGCTTCAAATACCGCACTTTGAGTAAGATAAGGCTTATTATGGAATCCAGTAGAATTGTAGCTTTGCAGTAATTGTAGTTTTGCAGTAATGGACATAAGATAATTTATTTAGACGAAACCTCGTACGATACCCATTCTGTATCGAGAAAGGTGGCAACCCTGCAGAAAGATCTGGGAGAAGGAGGGTCAGTGTTGTAAAACGATTATAAGGGTTCGTCAAAGGCAGCGGTCGACGTGCACATCAGTTAACTAAACAGACTTTACCAACGTTCCTACATAAAGTTGGCCTCGGCCGCCCGGAGGGGGCAGAGGGTTGCCTAAAATGTCCCGGGTACTATACTGCAGAGCTAGTAGAAGGTGTGCTAGATCACAAGCGGGCCCACTGAGCTCAAATCGGTAGTATTCCCTACGGGGTTGACGCGCGTAAGTGGCGTATCCAGTTCCACCCGTCTTGAATTTGGGGGGGGGGGGTCTTTTTAGTATGAAGGAATTGCCCCAAGGAAAGACCCCCAGAGCTTTCCATCGCTCCCGGATTGATAGAGGCCGAGGTCTCCGGACTTTCGGGTAGACCTCGTTGTACAAATATAAAGGTGATTTTCTTTAAGACATATTAATTTTAAAAAGGCAGGCAATTCACCTTACGCGCTAAAATAAAATAATAATGTAAAGTAGTATAACTCTTACGGCAGAAACAAAAGCGAGCTATAATATCAACTCGTTGGCTAAAGGAACACATCTGCAAAAGTTTTACTGTTAACACGCGTGTTTTGTATTGTGGTTATACAACCTAGCAAACAGAACATAACGTTGCTATTTTATGACCTTGCAAACAACGCCAAGGTCGTATCGACGGTATACATGTTTTAGGGTTCCCAGCTACAACAGCGTGCGGGCTTTTACACTGCTACAAAAATTCAAGTACATGTGGAGAAAAAAAAAAAAAGCTTGCCAAACCCCTAGACGCAACATTGGTTTCTCTGTCTTCAGCTGTAATTATCTTTCATCCAATTAATATGAAGAAAAATCTGGAGAAGTAAGAATTGAAAGACAGCGTCCTGATTCTGATGACAAATCTCTTAATTATTACAACACAGGCATTGCTAATGTGCACACAAATGTTATCTTGATCTTAGATTATAAAAATATAAATTTAGTAGGTTGTGTTTGGTAACATTTTGCCACTAATTTAGGTTTTTCAAATTGTATGTATTACTATTGTTACTTTGTTGCGATAAGTTTAACCAGTTTATTTGCATTTGCAGAAAGTATACAAAACACGTATTATTCACATAAAAATAACTTTCCAAACATACGAGGGCTGTTCAATAAACAATGATCACAAATTTCTTTTGACAACATACCTTTACTCATCCTCATAATTTTGATGGTCCTTCTCAAAATAGTCTCCCCTGAATGCGATGCACTTGTCCCAGCGTTTCTGCCAGTCTTCAAAGACATGCTGGAAACCATTTTACGAGAGATCCTTCAAAATCGCCTCCGCAGCCTTCACCACTGCTTCTGATGATGGATAATGCCTCCCACGAGGGCGCTTCTTCAAGTTAGGGAATAGAAAAAAGTCACCTGGCGTTAAACCCGGACTATAGGGATGGTGAGAGACGCACTTCACGTTGATTTTTGCAAGATATTCAGCAACAACATTGGCAATAAGCGGCCGCGCATTATCGTCGTGCAGCATTCAGCCTGCTTCATGGAAATGTGGTATTTTGTGCCTGACACGGACTTGCAATGTTTTCAGGACATCCCTGTAGTATTGTCCAGTTACTGATGTGTGTGCAGGTACAACATGCTGATAAACCATTTCATGAATATCAAAGAACGAGATGACCATAACTTTCCCAGCAGAAACAACCACTTTTGCTTTTTTGGGGGTTGGTGATGAAGGAGATTTCCATAGTGAGTATTGCTGTTTGCTCTCAGGATCAAAATGAAGTAGCCAAGTTTCATCAGCAGTGATTACGTTTGAAAGAAACTCCGAATATTCCTCTAACATCAACTTTAACTGCATGTTACCTCCATTGCAGTGGTAGGCGATACTGAACATGTCTGAACTTACCTGGTTCTCATAGGCGAAACCAGGAGTACCAATAATGAAACTACTACGGCTCGTTTGTTTCACGTTAAGCTAACAGAAGATAATAAGATTAAATTTACTGCGAAAAATTATGACCGTAAAAAAATTCTAATCATTCTTTATTGAACAACCCTCGTAGAAATGTCGTACAGCGGCGAAATGCAAGTTTCCCACATTGTCGGGGAAAAGGGAATCATATTCCAATTTAGAGTATTTTACTAACGATTAGAGGGGTGACAATTGACAAAGGGAAAGTGATGGTACATGTTGCACAATATACATAATTTTTTTCAGATACTGCTGCATACTACTACAATTAGTAGTTAAGGAAAATTAAATTAATTAAAAAAATACATCAATGATAAGGTAAGTTGAGGGAAGATGACACACTTAGCGGTTATATCCTTTGCATGGAAATAGGAATGGAGAAAAGTATAAAAAGTATCTCAAGATTGTTACTGGGAGAAACAGTAATGTGTGTAGTGTTTAACACCCGCTTTTACTACATACGACACCGCAGTTGGTGACACTGAGGGTACATGAGATGAAGATGGAGCACCGGTGGAATGAGATGGCGGGGGAAACCGGAGGTCCCGGAGAAAACCCGCCCCAGCGCCGTATTGAAACAGTAATCAGTGACCTTAAATATGAGGAGATAAAAAGGCAGAATTAAACTAATTGCAACAAAGCTTACATCTTACCCCATCATTAGGGGAAGATGGGAGTTAGCAGGGAGAAGATGGAATAACATGGAGGAAGACGCAACAACAAGAAATTTGTTATTAAAAATTAAAGTAAATTGAGCATTTGTTTTACAACATGTAAGACACCTTATAAAATGTAAATTTAACGTATATTAGAGACATGGTACAATGAAGAAAGCAGAGAACCAAAATGCAGTCTTGTAACTCTCCGGCCAGGGTTTGAATGAATCCAAGCTTGCTGCCAAAATGTTTTCAATGGTTTGAAGAATGATCGGTCATATGTAATTTATCACTATTCTTTAAGAACTTTCAACTTTCCCCAATGCCTGGGGGAAGATGCAAGTGAACCTTATTTTTGGTGTACGCTACTAGTCATATTGGTCCGAGGTACCATCCAAGTCCAAGTCGAATACTGACAGGCTGTTAACAGCCAGAAGGTTTTTGCTGTGTACCCACCCAGGTTTTGGGTCTGACCGCAGGTTGATAATTTTGATGGTTACAGGATGAGGTAGGATTATTTTATTGAGGAAATTTTTGAGGTAGCTTTTTGCTCCTCTTTATTTTGTACAGGATGCCAAACTGCTCTTTTGTTTGCTAAAGTGGCTTAAATTTTGTAGCCAAACAGCTAATTTGGAGATTTTTGAAATTCAGCTTATGCTGCTGTATGGATTAACTCCTTTGTTACCTCGGGTGCCCGCATGCCACACGGGGTACCCGGTAAAGCCTGAAGCGGCGTCTCGTAGCGTCGTAATCTCCTAGAGAGCGAACCAGGGCGCTTCTGTGAGCTGGAATTTGAGCGTAGAATTTTGTCGCCCGGCGCCTAATTTCGTCCTCCACGTATGGGAGAAGAGAAGCTTCCTGAAGCAACCTCACGGGGAAAGAACGACCCACAGAATAGATGGATCGGAGTCCTCTATTCTGTGCACGCTGAAGGTATGCTATCCAGCCAGGCCCCAGATTTCACAGGCGTACAACATGGGTGGGATTATCAGCGCTCTAAAGAGGTGTAGCTTTAAGTGAACTGGCATCGAGCCCGAATCCAGCATTGGGTACACAGAGCAATAGCCCCCCCCCCCCTGTACCCTTGCCGATAGTTCCCTTATGTGTCCGCGGAAAGTTAGGCCTCTATCAAGTTGAACGCCCAGGTACTTGATGGAATTAGTCCACTCCTTCGGTCTCTAAAGTGGAAGTTGGGGCAGTCAGCGGGGGTGGCGCTTTGTAAGAAGAATGGTGTGGCTTTTGTCCGGATTTACGGACATCCGCCAACGCCTACACCACGCCTGTGTGAGACGGAGGTGTCTCTGGATTGGGTTGAAGGCTCTGAGTATGTGTCTGTTTTTGCAGAACAACAACACGTCGTCAGCGTACTGTGCCATTTCGACCTGTGGTTGAGTTGGAAAACTGCCATTAACACACTAAAAAGTGTGGGGGATAGTACAGAGCCTTCGGGGACTCCGCCTCTCACGGGTCTCAGTGTAGATGTTTTCCCCGCTACTGTGACTTTGAAAGTTCTATGTCTGAGAAAGCTGTGTAGGATGTTGATTAGCTGTGTAGGTAGCCCCAGTTGGATAAGTTTGAAGATCAGACCGGCATGCCATGTCGTGGAGAAGGCCTTTTCGACGTCCAAAGACACCACTGCCGTGAAGGCGCGTTCCTGGAAATCCAGGGCAGCTGTCTCCACCACACGTAGTAGCTGTTGGGTAGTTGAGTGCCAGGACGAAATCCGAAATGCTGATCAGGAACAGCTTAAATGTCTCCCAAGATGGGAGTCATTCGGATTAGGATTAACCTCTCGAATACCTTCGAGAGGGTAGAAAGAAGGCTGATGGATCGGTAGCTGGAAGGATGTACCGGATCCTTCTCACGCTTCAATATACATATCACCCGGGCCTCTCTCCACTCACGAGGAAAGTGCCCTAAGGCGACGCACATATTGAAGATCCTGGTCAGGAAAAGAACGGCATTGAAGGGAAGGGGACGGAGCATTAGGGGTGTCAGCCCGTCCGGCCCCGCCGCCTTGTTTGGTTTGAGGCGTTGGGGTACGCCCTGGACTTCACTAGGGCGAATGACGGGAAGTCGTTCCGCGTCCGCGGGAGGGCGTCGAAAAAATCGGCGTACCTCCCTACGAACACGTTCGGAAAAGATGTCGTTCTGGGGGTCCTCTCTTGGACATAGAGTGCGTTCGAGATAGTCAGCGCACGCATTTGCATTGGCTTGGGGTTCACAGGCCAGGCCTTGAGTGCCGTGGATAGGTGAGGTGTATGCACCTTTGCGATTCCTGAGGGTTTTTGCGATATGCCCGAGGTACCATGGGCTCACAAAGACGCACAAGGCAAAATACCATGGTTAGGTGAAGCTCCATGCACTACATCAAGTACTAGACCTTATGTATGGGCAACGAAATATCACATAGTTTGTACTTAACAAGTTTACAGATAGTAGTTTCTTGTTTATCACTGGTTGAGGCAACATATAAAACGGAAGAACACAACAGCACACTTCGAACTGGATGACCCTATGCCTGGCTGTGGTAAGTGCTGCTATCTAGTCTCAGATGAACAAAATATTACGAAACTTACGTCATCCCCCAACTTCCATCTTCCTCCCACCTACCTTAATATTAAAGAACAATAAAGAAAAACGTCAATTCCCATCTCAAAATTACTAGCATCCAGCCTTACAGCTGGTATTGAGCCGCCTTTTGTAAAACTATAAATAACAATAATTTGCGAACTTTTTTTAAACATCAAGAGCACTTCTATCCAGCACTACACTTTAAATATAAGTTTATTGAATTATGCCAATCCTTAATTTGTTTGAAGTATAATTTTAGTCTAATTTACCATAGTCTAGGTATAACATTTTATTTTATTAACAGATATAGTTTTATACTAGTTTAGTAAATTGATTTTTATTAACTCTGTTGATCACGTCTTTCTTAAATTGCTATGTAAATATAATGTTTAATTAATTAAATTTGTTAGTTGTATTTTTCTTCCATAATTCAACAAATTTTATTAGCACTAAGCTTATTCCAAATCAAAATTAAAAAATAAATTATTCACTTTCTACTAAATTAAAAGAAAACCTGAAACTTCTGTACCATGGAAATTAATTCTTCTTTCACATTGGCCGTGTGTAGGCTAAAGTATGCAAAGATAGAGTCAGACTGAAAAATTCAATGCCATAGCCGAAATTTGAACCACGGATCTTCTGGCTGCCGTCCAGCCGCTCTAACCCTTGAGCTACTATGGCCAACGTGCCGATGACATTAAATTCTCCAGCTGACTCGTGTTTTTCCCGGTAAACCACTTATGAGTTCTCATAAACACATGAGACAATTACCTTAATGGCGACTTACAACGTGTAAGTACTTTAAGTCCCGGGCTTTATAGTACCATGTACCATGGTTTCTTTACTTTATCCCTTCCTCCTGGCCACAAAAGATCTCCCGCAGATCGCAGTGCGAGAAATGTCGCTGTAGCAGTATGTTCGGAGCACCACACAAGCGTGTGATGAAGTATCCAAGGCATGGTGCCTTTTATGATGTAGCGTATTTTATTTGTTTACATGTGAACGTCATAAGAAGAAGCGACCTTTTATTGAGTATGAAATATATATGCGGTCGCCTGTTCCGCGCACAATGCCCCTCAGTAATAAATATCCCTGTTTCACACGAGGGAACATGAAACAAAGATATGTGCACGCTATGTAATAAATAACGCAATGTTCACATTAATCACTTCTGTTTAACGACGCGTTCAGCATAACTTCTCGACTTCAAGACCGATGCAGCTGTTCTTCCGGTTACATTTTATCTTCCTCTCAAAGTATTCCAACGGGCGACGTTTCAAGGTATCTCATAAACTGCTACTTGAATGGTAACCGCTGGCGGTGATGTTCCGTCCAAGAGATTGCATAGCGCAGGCTCTTACAGACAATAAAGCTCTAATACAGTACATTCAGATATAATTTTCTCCGCCCACTACCGTCTATTACTTTCTTTACCAAGTACATAGTACAGTTTGTTACCAGGTAAATAAAGCACACAAACAAATCAGAGATTTGTATGGCTCTACGACCCGCAATGACCTACCTTTAATCAGCGTTTTCACCATTAAAATGACAGGTTTACTCGAAATAAATATAAATAACGTGCGGCACACTAGTCACAAGAAATTGCTGCGTAATCTACATCCCTCCAATAGGACCTGCAAATTGTTGTCTTCTTGCTGGGAGTTCTAACCTTATTAACTCTGTATCTTTCTTCTTCTCTCTTGGTTTTAATTTACGTATTGCAGTGTTAAATCATATCAGACGATGAATGAAATGTTCAAATTAGCCCAGGGCACATAGAGCTTGGAGTTACCAGACATTTATCTTTCAGGATAAGGGAAAACCTCCAATGCTAACACGTATCAAACGATGAATGAAATGATGTGCAAATGAGTACAGGGTCTATAGAACTTGGACTTAACAGACATTTCTCTTTCAGGATAACAGAAAACCTCCAATGTTCAGAGGTATCAGACGATGAATGAAATGATGTTTAAATGATTACAGGGTCTATAGAGCTTAGGCTTACCAGACATTCGTCTTTCAGGATAAGGGTAAACCTCCAACGTCATACCAGACGATGAATGAAATGATGTTCAAATGACCTCAGGATCTATAGAACTTGGAGTTATCAGACATTCGTCTTTCAGGATAAGGGGAAACCTCCAACGCTGTCATATCGGACGATGAATGAAATAATGTTCAAATGACTTCAGGGTCTATAGAACTTGGAGTTATCAGACATTCATCTTTCAGGATAAGGGAAAACCTCCAACGCTGTCATATCGGACAATGAATGAAATGATGCTCAAATGACTTCAGGGTCTATAGAACTTGGAGTTATCAGACATTCGTCTTTCAGGATAAGGGGAAACCTCCAACGTTGTCATATCGGACGATGAATGAAATGATGCTCAAATGACTTCAGGGTCTATAGAACTTGGAGTTATCAGACATTCGTCTTTCAGGATAAGGGGAAACCTCCAACGTTGTCATATCGGACGATGAATGAAATGATGCTCAAATGACTACAGGGTTCATAGAACTTGGAGTTATCAGACATTCGTCTTTCAGGATAAGGGGAAAATTCCAACGTTGTCATATCGGACGATGAATGAAATGATGTTCAAATGACTTCAGGGTCTATAGAACTTAGACTTACCGGACATTCGTCTTTCAGGATAATGGGAAACCTCCAACGTTGTCATATCGGACGATGAATGAAATGATGCTCAAATGACTACAGGGTTCATAGAACTTGGAGTTATCAGACATTCGTCTTTCAGGATAAGGGGAAACCTCCAACGTTGTCATATCGGACGATGAATGAAATGATGTTCAAATGACTTCAGGGTCTATAGAACTTGGAGTTATCAGACATTCGTCTTTCAGGATAAGGGGAAACCTCCAACGTTGTCATATCGGACGATGAATGAAATGATGTTCAAATGACTTCAGGGTCTATAGAACTTGGAGTTATCAGACATTCGTCTTTCAGGATAAGGGGAAACCTCCAACGTTGTCATATCGGACGATGAATGAAATGATGCTCAAATGACTACAGGGTTCATAGAACTTGGAGTTATCAGACATTCGTCTTTCAGGATAAGGGGAAACCTCCAACGTTGTCATATCGGACGATGAATGAAATGATGCTCAAATGACTACAGGGTTCATAGAACTTGGAGTTATCAGACATTCGTCTTTCAGGATAAGGGGAAACCTCCAACGTTGTCATATCGGACGATGAATGAAATGATGCTCAAATGTCTTCAGGGTCTATAGAACTTGGAGTTATCAGACATTCGTCTTTCAGGATAAGGGGAAACCTCCAACGTTGTCATATCGGACGATGAATGAAATGATGCTCAAATGACTTCAGGGTCTATAGAACTTAGACTTACCGGACATTCGTCTTTCAGGATAAGGGGAAACCTCCAACGTTGTCATATCGGACGATGAATGAAATGATGTTCAAATGACTTCAGGGTCTATAGAACTTGGAGTTATCAGACATTCGTCTTTCAGGATAAGGGGAAACCTCATTGGAAAAGTTTTGAGGTACCTGAATTACACGTTTTAGAAAAAGGTCGGTTTGTTTATGTGTCTATGAGTCCAGTGGTTGGAGCGGCATAACTTACTACGAATATTTGGTTAAAAGCCAAGGATACGTCATGAAGATTTTCAAGATAATCTCCCTAACAAATTACCCCTCACACATAAAAATGTTTGAATTGTTTATTTTCTTAAAATGTCTCTAACAATTTTGATTTAATTATGTATACTTAAGTTGTTTTCACGATAAATCTTAAATTTTCTAATGACTTTTGCATAACTGGCAAATCGCAAGAGATAGACAAAAGCTTAACATATAAAAGATATAGTTCTCGTTGAAGGACATAATTGTCATAAATTTATTGTGGAGATAATAAGGGTAGAAGCTTATAATAGCAAATAAACGTAAATAAGTCAATTTCCTCAATATATGACGTAAAACATTTCCTTGATTCAATTTTAGTCAAGTTTAATTTAAATGTTCTGTGTAATGATTACAGAGAATAACAAATAAACGATGCATAATTCTCTTTTTATGTGCCATATTTACTTTTATAGCAAAGCTTATATAATTTAAAACATGAAAACAAGTAGCTATGGTATATGAAAAAAAAGTTTTCACAAATAAACTGTAGAGAATTACAAGAACAAAGACATACAGCTGTATTGACTAAGCAGACACGTTTAGTTTGAGGTTCATTCTTTAGGAACATTTTTAGTGGACAAAATAGTTTTAAAACAAAACATTAAAGAATCATATTCTTAAGCCGAGTTTTTCTGCATAGATGACATCTAGTATGCAGTACATGTCAGGTTAACATTTCTTTTATATAGTAAAATCTTCAGATTAATTGCATAAAAACTATAGAAAATAATATCACAGGAGGATTGTTATAACGTTATTTTGAGGTATATAAACATATAACATATTTTTGTCGTGTGTACTGTCAATGGTCGCCATATTATTTCAGCGGATTCACAGCTTTTATGTACAGTTTGTCACAGCAAAAATAGTTCCAGGGGAATGAGGTGAAGGAGGGGGATTTTTCTTTTTATTTATTTAATATATAGCTACATGCCGCGTTACCTTGGTAACATTACATGTGTTATTTACTTAATGTTTTTACATTTGTGATCATTCCAGTTTGTTTTAGAAAATTACAATATGTTTTTGTTCTTTTTACAATCATTGTACAAGTATATCTTATTAACTAAGTATCCCACTAGTTATAACTTTATTTTAAATGTCCAGGGATTTAATGAATTTGTTAAAGCTTCTAAGATATTTTGAATTTAATACGTGATTATTAACTGGCCATGTACCTCCTTCTAATGATATTTCTCGGATGAGAATAGACCTCTGTCGTTCTGTATTAGCACATTCATAAATTAGATGATGAACTGTCTGCTCTGCTCTGTTGCATGTACAAGTCGGATCGTTTATTATATTAAATCGATGTAAATATGACCTCGTTTTTCCGTGTCCTGTGACCATGGCTGTCATTTTTGGTGTTGCTGTAAGTTTTATTCTTAATCTGTCTTGGGCTGAAGGGAAGTATGATTTCGTGACAGCTCCTTTTGTGGTGCTAGTCCATCTGGTTTGCCATTCTTCTAGCGATGACACTGTTATTCCTGATTTAATATTAGATTTGGGAATTCTGTTGTATATTATTCTTTCTCGTGCAAGAACTTCTTTTGCTAGCCTGTCTGCTATTTCGTTGGCCGCAGTGCCATTGTGGGCCTTCACCCAGCTGAAGTGTATTGCCCAATGTCGTGTTTGTAGTTCAGCCAGGGTATTGTGAATATCAGCGATTAGTGAGTTCTGTTTTCTATTATCGCTCAGCGAGGATAACGTAATATTGCTGTCAGTATACAATGCAGCTACTCTCTCTTCTTTGGGAAGATCCTCTAGATCTTCAAGTTCCTGTAAGGCTTTCCATATGGCCAATTGCTCTGCCTGGTTATTCTTGCATTTTGGGTGTAATCTGTATTGTAATTGACGAATGAGAACTTGGTGGTGATATATCACTGCAGCTGCTCCTACCTTTTCTTCTGATTTGCTCCCGTCAGTATGGTTTTTTTCAGTGCCATAGCCGGGATGTGAACCACGGATCTTCTGGTTTCCGTCCAGCCGCTCTAACCATTTGAGCTACTATGGGGATGTTAAACGCGATTCCGATACCCTGCCTACTAGTATTTTATGACACTCGGGTTAGTTCAGTTATAGTCCATTCAAAAACATCCTGAAACCTTCTACTTTTGTGAATAAACCTTCTCGATTTTAGTGTACTGAGTGAATATGGCGCATGTTTTCTTTCAACGGTTGTACACGTTGTGTAGCGTGCATTCTGTCACACACATCATCGCCCTTGTCACACTGTGTAAAGGTAGCACATTCCTCTCAGGGACTTTCTTTGCATTGAACAGTGTGTGTTTATCGGTTTGGAATGCAACATAGCCGTTAAATTTAGTGTTTAATGTTATTGTAAATGAAGACATACAAATAGTGTTATTCTAACAATTCCACTATGAAGATAAGCTCCTCAGTGACCTCCCCTCGATCCCTCGTTACCTATAATACGTCCCTGTGATATGGTAAAAGACAACTGAATGAAGATTCCGAATGGCATAGGAACCGGTATCTGGGTGACCTTGTCTGCACTTTGGACGACGACGTGTTCTTGATATAGGATCGCGAGTCGCGTGCTACGCGCCTGTCTTCAGTTCCTTATTAATGCATTAATTAGAAGTAGGTCCTCAAAGGGCCGCCATCTTTGGGCCCATTTCCAACTTGTGATGCGTTCTTTTGAAGTTGGCTGCCAGCACCTTTAGTATGGGTAAACTAGCAGACGAATTGGCCGTTACATCAGAATTATGGCATCATTTGAGCAGAGAACAGATTTGTGTACTGTGATGGATCGAAAGCAATATTTAAAGAATCAGCGCTTATCCTTCATTCCTAACTTGGCTGGAGTTCCGGAATGACTCTCCTTTTGCATAGCAGTTCCTGACAAATGACATGCTGAACGAACAGATTTGTCTTGGACACGATTGCAACACTGCTGGACAACGATCTTTTCACAATAACAACCGAGAACTGCAGAGTAAAATATACATATTACACTTTGACCCTTCAGGATAATCGGGAAGCTTTCCCAGGTCCTAGGGTCCCAGGAAATAGTAAGAAGACCTGATCAAACTATACCGACATTATAAAACCTTACATTTTGTTAATGGATAACTAGTCAATTAGAAAGTAACCATAATTCATATCAGCGGAATACAATTATAATTATCTTAGGGATTTAGAAAACAAATAATACAAATTTTATTATACAATAATTAATACAAATCGATTAAGCATAATTCTTTATATAAAATGACTTCATTTGTTCGTTCCTGTACCCAGGCACGGCACATTATTTCCATATCATACACTATAAAAATGTTCATTGTATACAGGGTGTTTCAAAACGACACCGAACATATAGAAGTTAGAAGTAGCTGCTCAGCTTACCCGAAGGGGAGGGGATCCACCCACTTCAGCTGCCGTGGTGCGGGCGCTGTGGACCCCTCGTGGTACCTCTGACGTTACTAGAGGAACCTCGGACCGAACTACCGAGCCCCTCCCTGATTTAGAGTGCAGAGGATCTATTCCCATTAGTCCTGGACCCGTAGGACCAAGGACCCGGGCCTCCTTCTACCCGGGAGCGATGAAACTCCGGGGGTCTTTCCATAGGGCAATACCTGGTTTCCTAAAAAGCCCCCCCGCTTGTACTCAAGACGGGATGGAAGTGGATACGCCACTTACGCGCGCCAACCCCGAAGGGAAGACTACCGATGACCTCGGTGGGGCCGCAGGTGATCTAGCACACCCACTACTAGCTCTGCAGGCTAGTACCCGGAAACTTAATGGCTTCCCTCAACCCCCTCCAGCAGGCCCTGGCGACCTGTCCGGAGGTACCCATTTACCCGTGGGCTAACGGGAACACACTGCCACCCCGAGACCTACCCATCCGAACAACTCCCGAAGGAGGGGCTCGGCTGTTCGGCCCGAGGTTCCTCTAGTAACGTCAGAGGTACCACGAGTGCTAACCCCTCCCTGATTGGGAGTTGTTCGGATTGGGTTGGACTCGAGGGGGTAGTGTGTTCCCGACACCCACGGGGAATTGGGTACCTCCTGCCAGGCTACGGCCGCCCGAAGGGGGCTAGTAGGTGTGCTAGATCACCAAGCGGCCCCACCGAGGTTTTCGGTAGTCTTCCCTGCGGGATTGACGTGCGTAAGTGACGTATCCACTTCCATCCGTCTTGACTCCTTATTCGATTGGGGGGGGGGGGCTTTTTAGATTCCAGATATTGCCCTATGGAAAGAGCCCCGGAGCTTAGACTCCCGGGTAGAAGAAGGCCCGTGACCTTGATCCTAAGGGTCCAGGACTAATGGGAGTAGAACCTCTGGCGTTAACAGTTGCTCAGTTTCTGTGTGACATATATACACAGTTTCTACAGGCAATAGAGCCACAAAGAAGACTCCAGATTAGGCAGTGACAGGAACAACGACGAGTGCCTCACGCTGTCGGAGTTCGCAGATGCCGTGACTCGTGCTGTAGCTGTTTGTAAACATACCGGCATACTCCGCAGTAGCTCGCTACTGTTAACCAAGGCGGCCCGGGTTCGATCCCAGGTGACCGCAAAGTGAGATTTGTGGTGGACAACACGGCTCTGGGGCGGGTTTTCTCCGGGACCTCCGGTTTCCCCCGCCATCTCATTCCACCGGTGCTCCATCTTCATCTCATGTATCATCAGTGTCACCACCTGCGGTGTCGTATGTAGTAAAAGCGGGCGTTAAACTCTACACATTTCATTTCATTTCGCTACTCTTAAGAATTTCTTTGGCTTATGAAACTGCAATAAAGAAGCTATTGCTTAATTATTGTTTATGAATGTTTAACGTGTTCCAAAATTCCATTATAGCAGTCCATGAGGGCAAATAATCAGATGGACATATGCAACTTATACCTTTTAGAGGGAAGTTATTGAGGTTGAGGATTATAAACAGAACAGAAAACAACATCAAAGTATTGTAGATAAATTAACCAAAATTAAATGGCTTACAGAATGAGACGAACATTTTATTTCAGCTGTTTGATAATACTAAATAAAGCATTTGTAACTGAAAAGGAAGCTGTTGATATTTACACTAAGTGGTTGAAAGTATTGTACAATTAAGTTCATAACAAAATGCTCTGAAGTTAAATAAATATTATCATTGATGTAACTATTTTTACAATTCATATTTTGAATGAAACTAAATTAATCGTGCGTTCGTTGTAGTCCCTTCAGCTCTTCCATCCATCAAAACCATATCCGTCATTTCAGCGTTCGTATAACGCTCCATATTGCTTGGATTTGCTATCTAAGTACGCGCAAAATCCTCTCTGTTAGGACGGAATGTGTAGAGCAACCTTCAACTGTCCGAGTTATTAGTCGACTTTTTCACAAGTAACTGCTCTTTGTCCCATTACCTGACAGGTAGGCTATGGTCACTAATAAAGAGCAAGGAGTAATGCTTTTGTTTTCGTGGCCGGTGTGACCAAATAACAACTTTTGAGGTTCGCACACCAGTAGTTCCTGCACTGCCTAATCACAAAATCATGTAATATTTAATGCTTCATAAAATTATACCTAACAGAACTTCGAAGCTGCGTCACCGAAATTCGAACTAGTTAAGCTATAAACTACACAACGTCTATAATCGTTCGGTGACGTTTTGAAACAACCTGTGGATTGTCTGAAACGCCTATATGTTTTATATGCAGGTTATTCATCCCACTTAATTTCCAAGAAACCTTTTGCCACTTATTTTTCAGTTCTTACCTCAGAAATCTTGTTGCTGATACACTCAAACGTGTCGTAAGCCAAGCTACACGCCTGCAGGCCACCTGCACCAAAAAGGAACACATTTTAATACATGCAGAATAATTAAAGACTCTTAATGCCCGATTTCAACAACAGATGTTAAAATCGACATTAACAAATATAACGTAACAATTGTCACAGCGCTAACACAAAACTGTTAAATGTCTTGCATTTCACCAACCTGTTTTCCGAAAATGAAAACAAACACGTGTTAAGCCAAGAGACTTGTAAATATTACAGCTATAGAAGGCTACGGATAAGTCGTATTATTTTCAGAACGTACTGCGATGCTCTTTTGTTTTATTTTCGCCTGCACACGGCTGAAAAAATGGCGGGTAAACAAAATCGTAAACAGAAGCCGTGAGACAAATTTCTCATCCATGGAGAAAGAATTGTTAATTGAATTGGTGAAGAAGTGTAAGGATATCGTGGAAAATAAGATGGATTCGGTGGATTTAAAAGAGAAAGATGTCACGCGGGAAAAAAAAAAATTGGAAACGAATTTAATTCAAATGCATGTGTCACTACTACAAGCATGAAACAACTTTGTCAGTATTACGTAAATTTAATAGAGGAGCGAAGGACAAGTGACGTGTGACTTGAACGTTTCAAGACGGGAGGTGGACAGTGTATTATCCACATAATTCAGTGAATTATAAAATCGCAAAGTTATTAATACTTGAAGAAAAGGCGAGATTGGCATATTCTTATTCGATGCATGTTCTAACCTCTCTTGTACTTCCGCAGTAACCTTCATAGCAACATGTTTGGACAGTCTATACCTCTGTAGAAAACTTTCTTCTGATAGCTCCTCAAGGTCATTTCTCCTCATAGGCCGTACTCTATTACAAATGCCATTTAGACGATATTAAATATAACAAATTTGGCGTGCTCATATCGATCGTCTTATATCACTGGCCTCCGGGCGACTTTCAAAACTCTCACCTTTGTTGCATCGCCGTTCCAGCCTCGGCCTACAGTCTTCATTGTTACTCTACAAATCACTCGTTCGTCCGCTTGTTACATATGCCTGCCAAGTGTGGGGGGCCGCACACACATGTCATTTGCGTCGTCTTCAGGTCATACAGAATCGCTTCATGCGTATCGCTACCAACGCTCCATGGTTCATCCATAATCAGCAGCTCCATCACGAACTAGGACTGTTACCTCTTCACAACTACATTCGCAGGATCGCTCGTCGTTTCTTTTCCACGCTGCAAGAAGTTCCAGGAGCTGTGCATTATAACATCGGCGTCCGCACCCGCCAGCCCTCACGCTTAAAGAGGAGACTACCACATGAGTTTCTTCTAAGTGATACATCTGATTCGAGTGATTCTAGTGCTTGATGTCTGTCTTACATCTTCAATATTGACATAATTTCTCAGAGAGTATTATTGGAGTTCTAACTTAATGTAGTTAGGGGGCGGCCTGTTAGCCTACCCCTGAGTGTTATTGTTCTTATTGTACTGTTACCTACTTTTCAGTCTGATCTTAAAGCATTGTACTGCTGATCGATCAATAAAAAATTATATAAAAATATAAGAAATCAACATCAACAGCTGAGTTCACGCCCGCCATCTTGATTATTTACAATTGTTAAGGACTTAATAACAGAAATTTGGCACTTTTTTGTTGTTGTAATTTACGTCCTCCAACGTTAAGTCATATCGGAGGATGAATGGAGTGGGTGAAATAATGCTCAAATGAGCCTGGGGTCCATGGAGCTTTCAGTTACCCGACGTTCGTCTTTCAGGATAAGGGAAAACTCCGGAAAAACCTTATACAAGTAACCCACCCTGACCGAGATTCGAACTAGGGACCTCTTGAACGTGAGGCAGACATGCTACCACTACGCTACCGAGGTGGGCTATTTGGCTTGTTAGTTTAACTAGAGATTTAACACAAGTGTTAAGCTAACACTTGATGAAATGCAATTTTTGTTTTTAACTATTGCTAAACTCGTGTTAAGTCTTAACATCTGTTGGTTAATCGGTCATTACTGTCGGGAAGTTGTACAGAAAGGATGTGGAGACGCGAGATGTTACACGTGTTATTACACGCTAGTAAAAGCTTTCTTTTGTGAGTTCTTAAAAGCAGTATGCGTATGTGTTAATGTAAGTGTTAACATTGTATTTTTTATATTTACGTGGTGAATGTAAAGTAAATGAAATTATAATTATATGTCTAACTACAACAAGTATCTCCATCTCGATTGGTGACCACTATCTGAGGGGAAAATGTAACTACATCACGAACCCAAACTAATTCTCATAGCAACCGGGAATTTTAAATCAAAGAAAGTATTATTCCACAAAAACAATTTAATTCGTTACATTGTCCAGTAAAATTTGTACTGGGCTTTTGAGTGTAATGCAATACCGTCTCTGCCTATTACGTACAGATACTTCAAAAGGTATTCGTCTAATTATAGCACATAGAATATAACAAGTACAATCAGAAAAATATACTTAGATAAGAAACGAACAATAATTATTTCTTTATATCTAGATTTAAAAACAAAACACACTTTGGGTTCATATATTGCTTAGTTAGTGAAAAGCTCTATGTTATTTAAAATCATGTCCCATTTGATGTCAAACAAATATTCGTCTAGTAAACAGATCCCAGGTATGGTGCCTCGCTAACACACACCCCTTCCCTTTTCTTATGCAGTTGTGTTTCAGCCACTGTCATTGACAGTTCCATCTTTGTTTTCAAAGTCGTTTACTGCTATTTAAGTAATACGGGTCAAAACCGTCGAGAAATTACAAAAGAAGAGAGAGAAATTTGCATCAGGTTATTTAAAAAAGAAAAATATTTTCAAGAAATTGCAGAAACCATTGGAAGACCTACCAGTACAGTGAAGACTGTTTGATGCGAATAAAACTTACGAAAATCAATCAAGAAACGGTCGTCCTGCAGTTCTATCCAAGATGGAGAAACCACATTTACCTACTTAGAGAAGTCAAGAATAATCCTAAACTAAGTGCTCCAAAGCTTGTTATTGCACTATAAACACACACAGTAAATTCGTTTCAGCACAAACTATAAGAAACGTGCTTTATGAAGCTGAGTATGGAGGCCGAACAGCCCGTAGAAAACCATACATTAGTAAAATCAACAGAAAGAAGCGAGTTGCTTTTGCAGAAGAACATAAATACAATGGGATTCATTTCTGGTAAAAGGTTGTATTTACTGACGAGTCAAATTGAGCTCTTTAAGTCAAAAGGGCGAGTAACGGTGTGCAGAAAAAAGAATTGTGAGCTTGAGGAGAAAAATATTGTCACCCTATTAGCGGAAAGCGCAACCAACGACAGCTGAGTAAGGGGCCAGAGGCAGCCAAGCCACACCCTCCCATTAGTCTCTGTCACTAACTTAGGGGGATGATTAGGGAAATGTCACTTGTCGCTGGCCGCCTCTTTCACTGAAACCAGAGACTTCTAGAAGACAGTGATATTCCTATAAAAAGGGCTGCAGTGAGTGAATTGAGTCAGTCAGTCGGTCAGTCAGTTAGTTCTTGGCGAGCAGCGAAGCAGCGGACGAGAAGACTGTGTACGTGCGTCGGAGGAGTTTACGTAATTGCGAGTGCAAGTGGAATTCTAACGGACGAACTGGTGAATTGTAATTGTGTGCATTACGTAATTCTGTGTAATTGGCAAGAGTTTAACTGTAAGTCGGTGGAAATAAAGAACATTTTTGAGTGGTGCAGTTGGACTTTTCATTTCACGAACCCACAAAGTCACAATATAACAGCTTCAGTTAAACATGGAGGCGGTTCAGTACTTGTCTGGGGCTGCATGAGTGCAAATGGTGTAGGGGATTTGTGTTTTATTGATGGAATTATAAACCTTAAGGTTTATATAAACATCCTAAAAACACATCTGTCCAGAACTGTGAGTAATATGGGTCTTTCTGAGGATTATGTTTTCACACTAGATAATGAACCAAGACACACAGCTCTAGATGCAAGGCTATGGTTGTAAATACTCCACAATCGATGCCGACAACACTGCAGTCTCCAGACATGAATCCAATAGAGAATTTGTGAAGTATGCTGGATAAACATATTAGGAATTATCAGATATCTAATATAAAGGATATAAAGAACGCTCTACTAGAGGAATGGCGTAAATTACAGTGGAAACAACACAATCTTTGGTGAAATCCATGCCAAAGAGAATGCAATAGATTATAAAGAGGAATGGAGGGCCTACTAAGTACTAACCGTAACACTCCACAGCTTTTTCAGTACACGGACGAATACTTATTTTGCATCCTATATGGCATATCTTTGCTTTTGAATGTTTAACTATGTTTATATCAGTAGATACTATATGTTTCTTTATTGTATTTTCTTTTTCACTAATCAGTAAACAAGACAATGTCCCTGCTGTACTTATTCTCATGATTTTCCACTATCCATACATCCTTAAACATAAACTCGTGCATCATACGAATACTTTTTGGAGTAGCTGTACGTAATACAGAAAGTAGAAATAAATACTGCTTATAGTCTGTCTCAAATTAGAACGACTCTGTTGTAAACATGGGAGAAGACAGATAGAGCTACTTCAATGGAACGTTCTTAGGCTTCCTTTTGGTGGCAGCCATAGGGTGCTCAGCTTGTGTTTCTGTCTCCCTCTGTTTCGTCCCATATGTTTACAACAGGATCGTTCTAGTTTGGGACAGGTAATCGTTTCTAAAGGATTAAGGATACAACCAGTTGAGCTACGCAGAATCGCTCGGGTAAAAAGCAAAATTGACACATTTCAGGGGAGACCTGTTGAGCAGCAGGGTAACACGAGAAACCGCACATCAAGGCTCGCCTCACTTAACATGTAACCTGAGCCAACCCGCATGCGGGGTCACGCATTGCGGTTTAGATTTACAGGTGCTGCTAGTTGCCTCTATACTTAATGAAGCTCGAGAGATGATGAGTTCCCATTATGCGACGTATCCAGAAGAGGAAAAAAAAATCGCTAACATAAAAGGCATCGCTGCTGCCAAGGGCCTCGTGTTTATCATGCTTTTCAAACGGAAACAGTTCTGGTCCACAGCGAATGAAATGTTTAGGGTTAAACCACTTCGTTGCTCCCACTCTTTTCATATTTTCCTCTCACTCGCACACTATCCTAGATCACGCAGGTCTCCTTGGCGCTAGATGTAAGGAACCTAAACTGAATTTTCCAAACTTTTATAATAATACAGTTGTTAAAATAAAAATTGGAATAAGCATATTTTGTATATGTTGTATGTAAATGCTACAATTGCAATTAAAGTTTACACATTACCTGTTTTTATAATCCAATGGCACTGCCATTATAGCTGTCAATGTCACTTACATCAAGAGACAATTCGTCATTGTAACTGTCTTCATCGTCTAAGTCTTGCAAGTTTATGATGATACGTTCCAAAATCTGTCACGTGCTATTTATTACGAAAATTCGCCTTCTTGTAGTTTCCCTGCATGTCTCAGTAGTTTACCAAGTCTTCTGTTACCTTGTTAGTTTCTTCGTAAATATGCATCTGCCATTTTAAAACAGTCCTCGATTATGAAGCATCATAAACATATGTAAAGTTCACGTTCTAAAGATACAGCATTCTACAAGCTAACGCGAAGTCAGCCGATTGTGCTCTCTCTCTCTCTCTCTCTCTCTCTCTCTCTCTCTCTCTCTCTCTCTCTCTCTCTCTCTCTCTCTCTCTCTCTCTCTCTCTCTCTCTGTCTCTGTATTTCGAATTTAACAAACATTAGCTTGTTCAAAGTAATTCTCTTATGCCCGATTTCACCAACAAATGTTAAGACTTAACACGAGTTTAGCAATAGTTAAACTAAAAATTGCATTTCACCAAGTGTTAGCGTAACACTCGCGTTAAATCTCATGTTAAACTAACAAGCCGAATTTCTAATGTTTAGTCCTTAACAATTGTAAATAGTCAAGGACTGTCTAAATGGCATTCACAATAGAGTACGGCCTATGAGGAGAAATGATTTTGAGGAACTATCAGAAGAAAACTGTTTTACGGAAACTGTCGAAACATGTTGCTATGAAGGTTACTGCGGAAGTACAAGAGAGGTTAGAACATGCATAGAAAGGAATATGGCGATCTCGCCTTTTCCTCAAGTATCAATAACCTTGCGATTTTATATTTCACTGAATTATGTGGATAATACACTGTCCACCTCCCGTCTTGAAACGTTCAAGTCACTTGCCCTTCTTCGCACCTCGTTCTTAATTTACGTAATAGTGAGTTGGAATATACATCGAAAGGAATATGCCGATCTCGCCTTTGCTTCAAGTATTAATAACTTTGCGATTTTATAATTCACTGAATTATGTGGATAATACATTGTCCACCTCCCGTCTTGAAACGTTTAAGGCAATTGTTCTTCGTACCTCGTTTTAAATTTACGTAATACTGACAAGTTGTTTGGTGCTTGTAGTAGTGACACATGCAATTGAATTAAATTCGTTTCCAATATTTTTCCCGTGACATCTTTCTCTTTTACATTCACTGCATCGTTCCTCTTATTTTCCACGTTATCCTTACACTTCGTCACCATTTCAACTAACAATTCTTTCTCCGTCGATGAGAAATTTGTCTCACGACTTTATTTATGATTTTGTCCATCCGCCATTTGTGCAGACTAAAATGAAAACAAAAGCGCATCGGAGTACGTTCAGAAAATCACCCATAGCCTTCTACAGCTGGGATATTCAAAAGTTTCTTGGCGTTAACACAGGTTTGTTAACATTTTAAGAAAACAGGTTGGTGAAATGCAAGAATATTAACATTAGTTTTAGCGCTGTGACAATTTGTTAACGTCGATTTTAACATCTGTTGTTGAAATCGGGCATTAGAATATTCATGTCTATTTTTTACATTTCAGTTCTCTGTTATTACTACATGGCAAAGCGAGAAAGCGTATGGACAAAAATTCGCAACACAACCTGAGCTTATCGCACATTCACGGTAAGTCCTGTGTGTGTATACTCTGTTCAGATAATTATAATCACGTCTTCTGGACATGTGTCACATGTCGGCAGGTGGGAGAAATCATATAATATAGACACACGCAGTTCCAATCGTTTTATTTGTGTTTCGTAACTTACTAATACTTCCCTCTTCTATTCGACCAGATAAGGCCCGATAAGAGACGATCACACCGCTGGTCACCTGAAGGTCGATAGGCCTCAACGCTCTGTCAAGTAATCCAAAAATATGTGTAGTGTTTAACGCCCGCTTTTACTACATACGGCACCGCAGGTGATGAGAAAAAAAAATAAAAAAATAAAAAAATAAAAAATAAAAAATATAAAAAATAAAAAAATAAAAAATAAAAAATAAAAAAATAAAAAAATAATACATGATGATACATGAGATGAAGATGGAGCTCCGGTGGAATGAGATGGCGGGGGAAACCGGAGATCCCGGAGAAAACCCACCCCAGCGCCGTGTTGTCCACCACAAATATCACTTTGCTGTCGCCTGGGATCGAACCCGGGTCGCCTTGGTGAGAGCCAAGCGGTCTAACCACTGAGGTGAGAGTAAAAGTGTGTGTGTATGTGTGTGCCTGTAATTAATATTCAAATATAAATTACAAAGTAAACAAAACCAAAGAGGTTTTTTTTTTAATTATCGGACGATGAATGAAATGTGTGAAAGAATGTTCAAATAAGCTGAAGGTCTATAGAGTTTAGAGTTACCTGACATTCATCTTTCAGGGTAAGGGAAACCCCCGGAAAAGACCGTATCCAGATAACTTACCCTAAGTTTCGAAATCGGAAGTGTGGGGCCGATAGGCTACCACCTACGCTACAGAACCGGGCAGACAAACATCTTAAATACATTATTAAGATTATTGTCCGTTAGAACGATTTAAGTTGAACAATACTCATAGATATACGCCACATACCCCTACTCGTCAGCTTGATTTCTAGTGACTGATAAACTGCCAATTTTAGACATCTAGCGGGATTAGCATCTATTGGCAATATTGATAAGACAGCAACGTAGACAACATGCGCCTAAGTAATATGCAACCCTGATTACATGTGTGCTCGCACATTGCCTATCATCCCGCTATAGCTGTAGCTTATCGGCACGGCGGCGTGGTCAAACGCAGTGTCACGCTGTCAATTGCCAGGCCATATTAGCACCGCCGGTGTATCGGAATTTCGACCTGTAGTAGTTCTTTTACATGCTAGTAAATCTGACACAGATCTATCACGTCTATAACTATAACCGATAGAGTTATTTGATTAAATGATTCGGTTGTTTCTGTACATGACATTTGCTGTTTCAAACTCGCCTATGTTATTTCAAATTCCACATTGAAAGCGCAGACTGAAAGAACTTTATATATGAAATATTTTACAGGTAAAATTATTGACTTTTCTGCATTTGCCCTAAAGACGCGTTATATGTAATACAAAAATAATTTTGGAGTAGTTAATGAAAGTATAACACATTTTTATGTTAAACATGGTAATTACTAATTATAATCAAATAGCTCATAGTATTTTATTCTAGAAATTAATGTTTTACTATTCAAATTTTATAATAAATATAATAAACTCTGATAGTATAGTTAACATGAAAATAACTTTTGGAAGGTTATCTATTTATCGAAACTAAAACAGACTTATTAAATCGAGAGAACCTGAGCAAAGATATAATAGAGGTAGGTTCCTTTCAGCTATGTAGGTATTCAGACTTTTCGGTGGGAGGTATCCTTCATCCCCGTGGACTTATATGACCTGGAGATTGCCCCGATCCGGAGAACAAGTATTTACAGAGTTTTTTTTTCGTAATTTACATCCTCCACCGTTAAGTCATATCGGACGATGAATGGAAGGGTGAAAGGATGCTCAAATGAGCCCAGGGTCCATGGAGCTGAGACTTACCAGACATTCGTCTTTTTTAGGATAGGGGAAATTCCCGGGGAAATCTTATCCAGGTAACTCGCCCTGACCGATATTCGAACTCGGGACCTCTTGAACGTGAGGCAGATATGCTACCATCTACGCTACCAAGGCGGGCTTCACAGAGAGTAATCAAGTACTTCCACCCACAGAGTACTTAAACTGTCTGAAGTTAATGTGAAATAGGCGATTTCATTCGCCTACCGACCTGGGAAAATCACCGAAAAGCTTCATGAGTCAGAAAGGTTACTTATGGGAATGAAAGCCACGACTTCCCGAATGTGGGTCACAGAAAGTGTGTTTAAAAGTGACAGCTTCAAGTCAGTAGATTTACTACATGTTGAAAAAAAAAAAAACACTTGCGGGGCGACACTTCACCACACCGGCGGCACTGATATGACCTTGTCAATTTACAAAATATTTATTCTTTTGAGCTCCTTATTCGTCTGACCCTAATTCTCCTTGGAATTCTTCTATCGTACTAATAACTTCTCCATGTTTTCCACTAACATTTTAATCGTATTATTTTAGTAATTTATTAATTTTTCATTCCAAGTGACAACCCTTACCTTCTAACCCATTTCAAATTTAATTGGACGAGAAAGTTACAAAATTTGTAACCATTAATTACTATACACAGTTTTTGTGTTTTCCTGAATACTCCCTCCGCTCTAAGAGCATTTTGTTACAGCATCTGTCTCTCTCTTTCTCACGTCCCATATGCTGAGACAGATTATAGCGTGTACGTAGCGTTTAAAGAGTCGCTGCGGAACAAAATAAACAAGGTTGCCAAAGTCATAAACACCTTTGAGAGAGCGTTTTACGACTTGTCTTTTCTTCCGTTTGTGCACAGCTCCTGCGTTTGCGAGACGACACTTTACGGCTGGGGCATTTACATGGGTTTACGTCATTGTTCTCAGCCTTGTAGCATTTCCCGATAAATATTAAGTGTCTGTTTAAAACAGCACGCTTTTATTGCGCGTAGAGCTTAAAAAATCCATTTTCTACGCTTTATAAAGCATCAAAGCATCGGAAGGAAAGTATGATGTGTTATATTACATTCACAAGATTTTTCTCTCTCCACTACAATTTATTTTTATGTAGCTTTCAAAAATTATTCCAAAGATGTCCATGTTTCTATGTGCTTCATCTTTTCCGGTAGGTATAAACATTTGCAAATGTAGTTGCGATAGTAAAATCTTTCAAGAGTTCTTCGGTATGTAATGGCTATGTAATTTCGTTCTATTTACATTCAAAATAAAAATTAAAATAATTTTAATTTGAGAAAATAAATGTCCTAAAGTTGAAACCAACAAGGAATAGCTTAGAAACAGTGAACTAAAAAAAGCTTCACAAAGAAGGCGTATTTTTACGATACATATTTGTAAGATTTTCTCTCTATCTCTTACGGTTGACCAGTTAGTGATATTGCCAGCCTGGGTAGCGTAGGAGGACGCCTGTCTGCCTTACGTTCAAGAGGTCTTGAGTTCGAATCTCGGTCAGGATGTGTTATCTGGATAAGGTTTTTACCGGAGTTTTCCCTTATCCTAAAAGATAAATGTCGGGTAACTCTAAATTCTATGAACTCTGGGCGCATTTGAGCAACCTTTCACTTATTTCATTCATCGTCCGATATGTCTTAACATTGGTGGAAGTTAATTTAAAAAATAAGAAAGTTAAGCAACATTTAAAAATTGTGATGTATGTTACATGTAATATAATTGTATTGTAATTGGAATCGTTGGAGCCATTTTTGAGAACATAACAATTTAAAAAAAAAAAATCGTGTAAATGATAGTTACTTGAAGATCTTCTTGTCTCATTTTTAGAAGACTCTCATCTTAAATACCAACTTCTTTTTCTTCACTTCACGGCATGGGCAGAGTGCCCGTTCCGTCTCACAATAATTGCTCCTTCCATCTCTTTTTAGGTCTACCAACATCTTTCTTTCCTTGTGGCTGATATTGGAATGCAATCTTAGGCAGTCTTGTTTCGGACATTCTTTGTATATGCTGCATCCATTCCTTTTTATATTTTTCAATTTTGCTACTTATCGAGTCTACGTTGAGTTCCTTTCTTATGTCTTCATTCCTTATTCTATCCAACCTTGTGCATCCCTTTGTTTTACTTAAAAAGTTCATCTCTGCACTTTGAATTTGGCTTTTCATTTTCTTCGTGAGTACCCATGCCTCACTGCCATAAAGTAGTGCAGGGACTGCCATTGTTTTGTACAACTTTAATCTTGTATCTCTTCTTGTTTTATTTCTCAACGTTCTATGCACTGTTCCACAAATCATTTGGAATGTTGCAAGCTTTTTGCTCACATCTCTGTTTTCATCATATAATTAAGATTACATCCTAAATAGCTGAATTCTTTTAGTTGTTCTAGTGGTTTGTTGTCTTAAATTATTTTTGATCTTATATGTTGTTTTCCCCAAAGGGACATTATCTTAGATTTTTTCGTCGATATTTTAAGATCATACTGTTGGCATACTTGGTTCAAGCGGTGTAGTGCTTATTGTAATTTATCCTCCGTTTCTTGCATTAAAACCACGTCATCTGCATATAGTAAAATATTTAAAACTTTGTTATTATTTATTTTTATTCCTGATTTAATAATACTTTTCCAATTTTGGATGATGTCATTTGCATATATATTAAAAAGAGTATGTGATATACTGCACCCTTGTCTTACGCCTCTATTAATTAAAATTGGTTCGGTTTTATGAACTCCTGTATTTATTATTATTTTGGAGTTGCTATACATATTTTTATTACTTTAATTAATTTTTGTGGATATCCACTATTTTTCATAATTTTCCATAACTTTTCCCTATTAACAGTGTCAAATGCCTTCTTAAAGTCTAGGAATGCCAGATGTGTTTGTAAATTTACTCTTGCCTTTTCTCAATTATTTGCTGCAAAACAAATATATTATCTGTTGTCGATCGTCCTGTTCTAAAGCCACTTTGTTCTTCCTCTATTATTACCTCGGTTATTCTTTTCAATCTTTTATTTATAATCCTTGCATACACTTTATAGGCTCTGTTCAGAAGACTTACACCTCGGCAATAAATACCAACTTTGGTAACATTATCTCTTTCTCACTACGTGCATGGCAGAAACAAATATTAAAATAAAAGTTATGAGAGAAAGTTATAAGCATTGAGATTCATATTGTGACTTTGTGGGTTCGTGAAATTAAAATTCCAGGTTACAAAGACCAAAAATTGCTCTTTATTTCTGTAGAAACACACTTTATCAACATTTACAGTCGCTGAATTACGTCACATACACAATACAACTTGCAAGGTCAACGGACTGACTGTGGCAGACGGCGGCTCCCTTTTTATAGATTACTCACTATCCGGAATGTTCTGAAACAATCAAGATGGCGTTAGAAGAAATATTAACTCTCTAGAAGTCCGTCTCCTTGCCCCCACCGTTTCGGTGAGCTTTTATCTCCGCTTCGCACTGCCTGTCTCTTTGGACTCGTGGCCAGCGCCGCCTCGAATCAACAATGCGTTCGCGACAATATGCAATTGATGTCTTTGAGGCAGATATTCAAATTTTGAATCACTTTTCCTTAAAATTTCTAACCAGGATCGAATGGCGTATGATTCAACCAATGCACTCTGACCATCATGTGCGTTTTCAAGTTTGTGTTTGCTTTTTATCTTGATAACTTCGTGATGATGATGCAAGTCCCAAATGTTGAAGGTCTTTCATGTGTTACATTGCATATTTTTTATCTTTCGCTCAGAACAATCTTGTTCTTCACTATAAATGCATGTATACAGTTTGTGTAGTTTCCTCTGTACAACTTTGGACAATATTTGGTAGAACAAAAGGCATACTATGGTGGTGGTGGAAAAAAAAAAAAAAAAAAAAAAAAAAAAAAAAAAAAAAAAAAAACGTCCGCAAGGGAAGAGGTGACAAGAGATGACAAATTTTCGGTGGATACAATTTTTACAGTTTCAACCAAAAAGGCTCCATTTTATGTTTACTATATAGTAATATAATTATTTTCTCTTTGTTCTTTTATAAGTTGAATCTAAGGAAGTAATATTCTCAAATAAAATTCAAGAATACACTTTTTAAATTGCACTGTAGGTACTTACATGACTTTCTCTACTCACTTTTGTACAAAATATGCTTACAAACACCTTTATTTACTATTTCAAGTTAATGAAATAAATAATTTTAGCATATTTCTTTGTAAGTACAATGGAAATTGAGGAATACAATAGGTTTGAGTGATTCTCAAATCTTTTAAGAGATAGTCTTTGACATTATGGTCTGTTTGTATGTCTAAGAGAGGGGAAAAAAAACAAGAATAACTTCCCATTAGAAAAAAAGGTGTGCGTACTGGAAAATTCAAACCAACAGCAAGGAAGTTTTCATATCCTTTTATGAATTGTCACAGCTGTACAAAAGTATAACTTTAAGGAGGATTAGGAAGGTTAATCATAAAAATCCTGTAGACCCTCGTGCAATATTCGACTATTGTGAGTTCCTGACGCTTATGTTTTATGAAACATTTTGTCATATTTATAATTATAGATTAGATTAGATTGATTTGCGTTCAGCAGGTTCACTTGTAGCCAGAAAAGGCTGTGAACATTGAACATGTCCAGAGGTATAAAGTTTAATAGCATATATATGTACAAAAGTTAACATAAGACACATATTATAGTATACAGGCAATATGAACAACAATATGGAAAACAAAAGAGGGATAATTATATATGATACAAAATCAAACACTTTTTAAACCAGCTTTCACTTGGCTTATGCCAGTACGTCTCAACCTTTTTGCAATGGATACCATTCTTGTTATTTATTAAATACATATACATTAAAAATAAACTTACAACTTGCATCAAATATTTATTAGTAATGATTTGTCATTGGAATAGTTACATACTACTTATAGAGCTACAGAAGCATTATCAGGATAATTTGTCATTCAGATAATCTTGTACAGAATAAAAAGATTTTGAGCAAAGGTACTCTCTAACAGCTTTTTTAAAAGCACCGAAATTATCAACTTTTTCTTTAAGAACATTAGGAAGTGCGCCAAATATTTTGATAGCTTCATAATACACACCTTTCTGAAAGCAAGAAAGTTTAGCACTGGGATAATGGATATACTTTTGTCTAGTGTTTATTTTGTGAATTACATTATTTGTTGCAAATAAGGCACGATTGCATACAAAGAACTTTAGGATCGAGAATATATACATGCAAGGAAGCGTAAATATCTTCAATCTTCTAAAAAGATCTTTACAGGAGCATCTGGTGTGGGTGTTAGTAATGATCCTTATAACCCTCTTTTGTATAAATCCCCTTTGTATTGTTGTTTATTGTATTAATATTATTTCGTAATGAAGCGAAGTATTTTAGAAACCTAACCGTTAAACGTAGGATAAAAGCGTGTTGCCCACGTAGTTGTGAATGGAACAACGCTGTGGAGACTGACAGAGAGATCGGACTGTAGGTATAGCGAAGTTACTGCCATGTGTACGATGTTACGAAGCGTAGAGCCTGTGGCAAGAAAAACAAGAAACTTATGAATGCACATGATTTATGGCACAAGATCGTAAAGCTGTATAGTCCACGGAAGCTTGAAACCAGTGGTCGCAGTGATGTCCTTCCAGGAAACACAACGGCAATACTGGAAGTCATTTTCTTTTTTGTACTTTTTGCTTACTTACTTTTTGGAACAAGTACTTCACTGTGCTTTTACAACTTCCTGTTTCTTGTTACTTCTTTTACAGTTTCTGAGATATTGCAAGACAGGGAATAAGTATAATTGGTGGCATACTTGAGAACTGTCCGAAAGCCTTTTCAGGAAAGTTATCTACTTTGAAAAGAACCACATTGTGTTTATTGAAACATGTTAATCCTTGTTGCACATAAGCTTGCCCCGCATCTCTTACTGGTCACGTGGCCTAATCACCTCTCATTGGCTGCTATTGCAGTGGCGGCTGGTGGATTAAATTATTGGTGGTGCACAAATGAAAAATAAAATACAGACTAGTAGTGACTCACCTATTTATACAGAAACTCTGCTCTCCTCTCCTTAGACCTGGCGAATCTATCGATGACTTTTGCGTTGAAGTCGCTGATCTTCATAACAAACTCCCTCTCAATTGAAAGCATTGCTAATGCTGACAATCTCCTGTGACATTGTGTTCCTAAGGAAAGTTTTTACTCTTCTTAAAAGTTGAGAAACAGTGTTCTGCTTCAGCGGTAGACATTGGCATAGTTAACAGTACTCGGAGGAGTTTGACATATTCGCTGAATGTAGCACATAAATTGTTTTCGTTAATGAAGTCCATCAAGCACAAAGCGCCGGACATTCCACGAAATTCTTCTCGACTGTAAATTACAGTCAGTTCTGTACGAATTTTTGTTCCAATGATAAAAGGATAGAACCTTATTGTTTCTCTAAGGGAATCCTCTGGAAATGTCTTATCATAGTCGAAAAATTTTCTTGATGAAACAAAGTTGAGGCTACCAGATGCCCCGTGAAGCTAAATCTGTCCTTTGCTTCTCTAAGAATAATGTCACAGACTTCAAGAGCTTCTCTTCTTTTCACATCATGGTCTTCTATTCTTCTCCTCTTAATTACAGTATCTTCGTGTTCCTCAATATCCACGCTATTTCTTTCTTTTTGCACTTCTCTTTCAAATGCGTTTAGCTGGGCGAGGACAAATATTGCATTGCAGTCTCGTTTCTGCAGCTGATTGTACAAAATGTCCACATGGGGCATGATCTTGTGGAAGAACGACAGCCAGAATACAAAATTATCATCTTTCCAAGTGGCCGTAAACGCAGAAGCCTGAACAAGTGTGGTGTGGTGATATATCTTTATATGTTGGAAGAGAATTGTCAAATTTATATTTTCGTAACTGTTTGAATTAAATATATTACGCAACAGAGTTGATTTATCTGAAATGCATGTTAATTCTTAAACGAAGTAAAGAAGAGGTTCCTTTGCTCTCAAGCACATGGCACGATAGCACGTGATTTAGCGGTAGTGATGACATTTGTTTATATGACTTTTATCACTGACCTTGTTTTGAACTGGATTAGTCATATATCGCCATTCGAAGGTGTGTTGCGCCGAGAACGAGAGCTAAATTATTTCATTGATCGTTTATTGCGCGTGTACTTATATGTATAATGGCAGAGTCTACCGCCAGTTTTGCGCTGAAGCATCGTAAGAGAAAACCTTTACAAAGCGGCGAAAAAAGAATTGTGGTGCATGTGTTTAATGCACTCACAGAGAAGAATCCGTCTTTTGTCAGTGAGAGAAGTCGAACAGCTGTGCCCTGAACTTACAGGTGTGAGTGTTAGATGCGTAGGAACATCGCGACATGAAATTGAGACAACAGGAAAACTTACCACTCCAGGGGCGATATTGCTGTGTGGCGAAGACGTTATTTAAGGATAAACAGACTGTACCGGGATACAAGTCGCTAAATATACTACCTTGACGAGACTTGGGTGAATGAAGAACACACAAAAAGTAAAGTATGGCATGCCACGACTTTAAGACTGAAAGATAAGCATTTTTGCAAGGTATGTGTGTGCTGGTAAAAAAAGGGGGGGAAGGCCGAAGGCATGCCTTCATATTCTTATTTGTATGATTTTATCTATCTTCCTGGCAATTATTATGACGTTCACTGCAAGTTTAAATGTGACGGGAAGGCACCGCCTATGGTCTATGGCGCGAGAGCATTAGCCGAGCGTTGATCAAACACGCCACAGAATTAAGGAAACGCTAGTCTAGCTTTTCTGATATAGTACAAACAGTCGATTATTTTTAAAGAAAGCAACGCTTCTCATATCTTAGGGCTGAGGTAGAATCGGATCAGAAATAATCTCTGGAAATAAAATAAGACAAAGAAAACGTCGACAAATCGGAAGGTTTTTCAGATTTCTGAAGTAATGACTCATAACAAATAACACATGGTATTGTAGGATGAAAGCCTACAAGTGCCAGGCAACGAGAATGTATTATTGCCTGCTCCCATAACTCTTTCAGGAAGGTGCCTCCCTGCTGTGCGGAAATCCAAACGGGGTTCGATTCCCGGCTGAATAGTGGAAACGTTTCTGTTGCCAAGATTATTCAGTGTCCTCCTCAGAGTCTGGGAATGTGTGTCTGTCAGTCTGTGTGTGATATAACGTTTAAACCAAATGTTTCAAGAAGACTGCTGTAGTTAAAGATGACGTATAAATGGAAGAATTAAACAAAAAATTGAGTACATTGAACTGCAGCAACAAATGAACTCATCTCGAATGTTCACCATTAGAAGAAGTTAAGAGGTTTTGGTCCTCCTTTGCCTAATAAGGAACCCTTGCAAAATTTTATATCACAATTTGGAAAGTCCCTTGCTACGTTAAGATTTTCTAATTTTTTGGCATCTGTCTGTGCTTTTTCCTATTAAACTTTTATGTGACTCAACCTCTATCTCATATATTTAGAGGATAAAGTACATATTACAAAGAGGTTTTTCGAAAACATACTAATTCTGTATCAAATTGTTATTAGATTACTGTATTTCTACTTACGTACTACTGTAGTATGTAGTAAAGAAGTCCAAAACTGAGATGCAGCTCAAAATATTTCATAATTTGTTCATAGCTCGTTAACCTTCAGAGATCTAGAAAGTGCGATGTAGAGTCAAGAATAGTAAGAACTTCTCATTTCATTTCCTTTTATAGTTATGTTGATGATCTCATCCCCTGTCTCTTTCTAGACACACATTTATTTAATTCCGTTTAGCAGAGTTGTATTTTGTGTTGATTCCCTGTCATTTGGACGTACATTAGCAATCTCTCAAACTTCTTCCAAGTAAACATATTCTAATGTGAGTATAGCACTAAACGATACACTGCTACGAGCTGTTTACTGTTAATCATTACCATATGTCGAAACCTTTTACTGCATCACCAGTGATGTATGCTTAAAACTGATACAATTTCTCTGTATTTTTGCTGTTGCTCATTTTAGGCCATACATCTGTGAAAACTCCATCAAAGATATTAATGTTTTTATTCTCGATTTAATTAATGTGTGTTGATTAAGATAGACAACGCGTCCTGCGAATGATTTTATTTCACTTTTAACAGAACACTGTAAGCAATGATTGCTGTTCTTTTAAAATTCACGTGAAAGTATTAAATAAAAAAGAACAAGTCCTTTACGTTTTAGCACTTTTTGGTTTTAAAAATATGGGGCTATGAACAATTTTTATAAAGACTATAAAATTTTGCTATACAAGTCTCTTAAATAATGTTTATGACATTTTGCTGAAAGTTAGAAGCTATTCAGTCCAACCTAGAGCATTTTAAATAATGAAGAAGTATAGTACTTACTGTGTTCAGAAGTGTTTCAAAGGACCAATAAGTGATAAATATTTCCGATATCAGTAAATAAAAGATACCTGATTAAAGTAAGGAGTATACAGTAAACAGTTAAAATAATTTCCTAAACTTTTCCATATTTTCATTCAATTGTACAAAAATAATCATTTATACAAAAATCCTATGAAATAACAAGTTATAAAATACACCCGAGAGTTGCAGGCGTGTTTTGATGAAAGTTTTCGTGGTTTACATTTCAGTATTCCTGTTGGATGCTAGAGCTAGACCGTGAGTGGATGTTTTCGTATGAGTTTGTTTACCTAAACAAATGCTGTCACACTTGGATGTCATAGTTTCAAGGTCATTTTATGCTGTCAATAAAATAGCACTAAGATTTGCGCTTAATATAGAATGCAGAACGAGTTTCAAGAAATTTAAGACTTTAAAACGTTTTCCTAAATGGTTTCATACAGCTATTTGTGTAACAAATGACGGTAAGATAGCATTTTAAGTGAAGGTGAAGTGCACAACACGCCGAGTTCTGTTTCTTACGTGCTTCGTGCAATAGGTTTTAAAACAGAGGCTAAAAAATCGCTATAATCTGTATTTTACACAAGTTTTTTAAAATGCTACATAGTGTTAAAGAATGTATTACCTTCAGCCCAAAAATTCGATAAAGAGAGTTCACTGAAAATAGACTGCCATGAATAATAATGATAATAATAATAATAATAATAATAATAATAATAATAATAATAATAATAATAATAATAATAATAATAATAATAATAATAATAATAATAATAATAATAATAATAATAATAATAATAATAATAATAATAATAATAATAATAATAATAATAATAATAATAATAATAATAATAATAATAATAATAATAATAATAATAATAATAATAATAATAATAATAATAATAATAATAATAATAATAATAATAATAATAATAATAATAATAAATAAAACTGTGTATGTTTGTGAAGACAGTTGAATAACGAGTCCACTGAATACCAGGCTTGGTAATCAAATTCAGTATCTTTCAAAATTGCGACAGAAATATTTCACGAAAATTTCCTACCTCAAAATTCCTCTTTGAAAAATGTTTTCGAAACTTTTTATTTTATAAAAACAAAAATGGTTCTATTTTAATTGAAATATCTGCATTTTGGATATTTTTATGACAAATGAAATGTACATATTTAATTTTCTGGGAAAAGCCTCTTCATTTTGGATGAATTTTGTATAACTGGTAAACCATATAGGAGATTTAAAAAAAAAAAAATAAAACCTTATTACATAAGAAATGCAGAGGTCGTTAAAGTGTACAGTTTATATTAAATACGCCTTTTATTTAATAAAAATTATGATTTTAATGAGCGTTGCATTTTTATCAGGTGTACAAACTCATTCATAATGAATGACGGCTGCAGAGTTGTTTTTTTTTTTTCTTTTGTAATTTACGTCCTCCAACGTTAAGTCATATCGGACGATGAGTGGAACGGGTGAAATGATGCTCAAGTGAGCCCAGGGTGCATAGAGCCCAGAGTTATCCGACATTCGTCCTTCTGGATAAGGGAAAACCCCGAAAAAACCTTATTCAGGTAACTCAACCTGATCAAGATTCGAACTCGGGACCTCTTGAACGTGAGGCAGACATGCTACCACCGCGCTACCGAGGCGGGCACTGCAGAGATTATTCCCAGAAAATTCAAGATATACATTTCATTTTTAATGAAAATATCTTAAATATATAGTATTTTAATTAAAATGCTCACTGCTGATTTTAACTGAATGAACACTTTCAAAATGTTGGAGTTTTTTAAAGTGATTTTTAAGGGAGTTTTTTGGCTTTGCTGTTCAGTCAGACTGACTAATGCACGCACGCGCGCGCGCGCGCGCACACACACACACACACACACACACATTCACACTACATTTTTTTTCTGAAAATTATTTTCCAATAAATTCTCATATCGAATTTTTGGGTGTGATATAAAGCTTTCTCTGCTAAGTATATTGTATATAAAGTAATAAACGTTATTAAGATAACGTTTTAGAAGAAATGCAAAAATAAAGACAGGGTATAGAGTGTCATGTGAATGTAACAAATCATACTTTAGGATAGGCAGGGATTTCAGCCACGGATCTTCCGGTCTCCGTCCGGTTACGCTTAACCATTGAGTCACCATGACAACAGGCCAGCTTTCTGTTTTATAAATGACATTGTAGAAATTTTAAAAGACCATGTAAATAACAATGCATTATTGTAAGTATAAGAAATCGAGTATAACCAATAATGAACCTCTGGATACATGGGAAACACCTGTGTAACTAATGGAACGCATCCGTGACGTCAACATGCTGAGAGCCAGCAAGCTCGGTAATCAGTTATTGCGCATGCGTACAACCTTCCCCTCTTGCCTCCCTGATGTCCTAAGTTGCCTAGATTTTCGCACAAATGCGTGCTGCATCTGGTTGTTGCGCGGTGATCATTCGATGCTCGGTGAAGCATGGCCACCAACACTCAGTTACAGCTGTAGAACTTGAATGTGCATTGAAAAATCATTTAACAATCTACTAATGCTTTATATTTTAGTTCTAGAAACTGATTTCGCCCTACTTATGTGAACAGACCCAATACCTAATGCTTATTAAATCGGAGAGCAGATTTTTTGTGATGCATCTATCATGTTGGCGCATTACTTCATTCCCGCAGCCATAACAAGTGCATGTGGTTCGCATGCTCGTATTGTATCCAAGTATTCTTTTGTGTAACGTTATTTAGTGGCTATATCAGTTTCTTTATTTTGTGTGTGTGTGTGAAACGTGTTATAAATTCATTTTATTCAATGCATGAGCAACGGACACTTTAACCAATAAATAAAGAGCACGGTTAATGAACTTCTGAAAACTCCCTTTTCAAGGCGAGCATTAGAAGAAAGGGATGGTGTAAAAATACTAGGGCGACCAATATCCGATCTAAAAATTGAGCAAAAAGCAAAATGAAGTAAAAATTCTGTTTATACCACGAAGAAACATTGGCGCATGGTCTTAATTTTTCGAAACTACGTGAGTTGCATGGACCTTTTCCCCGCAACACGCTGTTATTTTTAGGCACGAGCCGCCACTGATCGAAAGTCGATTAATTATAACTGTAATAGCTGGTAGATGTATGTACGTTAATGCCTACATTCTCGAATACATAATTAAAAAGAAAGTATTAAATGATTACCGACACATGGATGACTTTCACAGTGTTGCCTGTTTTATTAACTGCGAGTCTGAGTCAGGAGTGGCGTTAAACTCAAGTCTTTTTTTTTTTTTTTTTTAAATACTCCAAGACTGATGTTGGAATTACAGAAGAAGAAAGGTTACGATAGAATATAATTACGTATCTCCATTAAGGATTGGGTGGTTCCGATAGGACTGGGCACTTCCATTATGCCTACCGCAGAGAGGAAACAAACCTTGGTTTGGGGTTTTACCCCAGGGAAGGGGGCGCACAGCAATACAAATATCATTAGCATGTTGTCTGTTCCATTAGTAGAACTGTATGAAGTATTTGAATACATCAGCCTGTTGACGTAACTGTAATTCCACAAGCCTTTAAGGAAAAAGGAATACAGTGGTCTTAATCACGTCCATAGGTAATTCTAGCCCCAAGACGAGCAACATTAAAACATTCACATGATTTTTTCCCCAACCACAATCTTTTGCTTTGGCCTCTACATTTATGCTTTCCTTTACTTCATGATAATCGAGATAAAAGCTGCAGAAACAGTTCCATTGCATGCTATATTGTTAGTACAGGATGCTGAAGCGATAGCCAGTTGTTTTGTAATTTCAAAGTCTTCCATGAAATAGCAAGAATCAAATGTAAACAGTACCTTAAACAAAAGGTAAAGCTATTGAAACATTCAAAGTAATAACAATGCATATCTTGGAAGTGGTTAATGTCACGTTATTTGAAATAAATTGTGGTTTGAGGAGGTATCATTTCTTTTAAGTTTCTTCCTAACTCTTCATTCAAAATTAAGACGTTTTCGGAGACTATTTCCAGAAAATTAAGGCTACCTACATTTTATGTGTCATATAACATATGGTATTGTAATCAAAGTCGTTAGAAGTAAACATGTAATCAACGAAAACTGTTAAGGAACAGGTTAGGTAAGGGGATATTTTCTTCAGTATCTTCGTGTCACATCCTTGAAGATAGCTTGAATACAATGTTTGCTATTTATCCAACTTTAAATTAAGTTATGCCATTTACAGACACGCTCTTTTTTTTTCATTTTTGTACTTAGGTGTGTTTCATTTGTATGGTGAACTTTTATCTTTTTCTGCACTTCAAGGACTGGACACAAACGTATGCTCGTCTTCATAATGTATCTGACTATCGTTTTCTTGGTTTTCCCGGGTGCATTCTTCCTTTCAGCCTATAGTAAAATGCATTTCTTGGGATCCTCTCTCATGACCTTCTCCCAAAATGTTTTTTCCCCCTTTCCCATTTATACCCTTTAACCCATGGTCATATTGGCGGCTGTTCTCCTTTGGAACATAACGAAGGTGTTAACTCGTATACGTTGGTTTTTTTTTATCATTAGATCACGCACACATTCGCACTCTCATTCATACTTCCAGACTCTGGGGAAGATGGGGAATTATCTTGGTCGGATAAATGAAATGAAATGCCCGCTTTTGCTACATACGGCACCGCAGGCGATGACACTGATGATACATGAGATGAAGATGGAGCACCGGTGGAATGAGATGGCGGGGGAAACCGGAGATCCCGGAGAAAACCCGCCCCAGCGCCGTGTTGTCCACGACGAATGTCACTTTGCGGTCGCCTGGGATCGAACCCGGGCCGCCTTGGTGAGAGCCAAGCGGTCTAACCACTGAGTCGCGGTGCGGCCACATCTTGGTCGGAGAAAAATCCCCACCCCCACCGCCGGAAATTGAACCCAGGACTCCTTTCAACGTGTTGTTTCCATTCATTTCTATAATTTTTTTTTTCTAGAGAAACTATTTCCAAATTCTTCTCTTATTTGAGCGTTAGAGACTTTGCCTAAAAAGGCGCATTCTTTTACTGACCTAAGTAATCTCATTTCAGCAGCCTATATCTTGCGTTAATATCCACTTTCAGATCTATAAAGGAAAGCTGGCACGGCCCTTACATTGTAAAGCTTTATTAGCTTCTTTTCTGGTTTATTCTGTTTAAAGTGCCGCATATCTATTGAAACTTGGGTAGTTTATTTTTAAACTCATTTTCGCACTTATATGCGTTTCTATGTAAATATTTAAAACTCGTGACTTAATCTAATATAGCATATCATGAACTGCAATTTCGGTTCTAACAGTGCATTTATCTTTTAAGACCATTGTTTTTGTTTTACTTGTTGAAATTTTAAAATTATGGTCCTCACATAACTTCTGCAAAATATACACTGCTGTTTGCAGTTATTATTCAGTTATAATTATTTGTTCATCCGCAAATAGCATCGTCTTAAGCATAAAGTTTGGTTCAATACAAATCTCCACTCAGTTTAAGTATCCATTCTCTAATCAAATCCTGTATATAAATTGAAAGCAACGTAGGAGATAACCTAATCCTTTATTTATATGTATTTGTTTATGGTATCTTCTATTTCGAACATGTATACTGATTGTAATGTCTTTATATATAATTTTAGTACTTTAATTAATCTCAGTACTGCGTTTTAGAATGAAGTACAATACTTCCTCTACCTTACTATTAGAACAAATACTGTGATAAATGCGCTGGAAGAATCATGTGTCACACGCATCGATTCCAACGGTATTTCAACTCACAAATGGAGTGGCATTGTTTATTACATGTGTTTTTTGAAAACTGCAGTGATATCGTATGTAGTTTTCATTCCTAGGAATGTAGATTGAAGGTAAATGTTGGTTTCAGGTGATGTTGCTGATGGCGCTGGCTTTGGTGTCCGTGCTGAGCCCGGGCGAGGCAGCGTCGTGTGAAGAAGCGCGGTTCAAGTGTGCCTACCGCACGGGCTGTGGCATGGCCCTTCAGAACTACCTCGTGGGTTGCTCGGGAGTACAGCTCACGGACTGTCCGGAGTCTTGCCAGCATGCCCTTATAGCTCTCACGTCTACAGAGGAGGGCAAAGATCTCATGACGGTAAGTATCAACCATGTGTCCCACTGGCTATAGTTTGATATGAATTCATTCCTAATGGAGCAGCAGAATTCGTTGTTTCCAACCAACAGGAATGTGGTTAGGACCTTTTTAGTGCATTGTAAATATTATCGATTTATTTTATAAAAGTTTTGTTTAGCAAAACTGCACAGAGTTAACTAACACGAACCAAGGGTCGGCATCCAAAGGAAAAACCAATGCACAGATGTTTAGGCGTGCGAAGAATTGTGGTCCTCACCCTTCTTCTCTTCCAAGCCTGGTCTCACAGATGCGAGTCTTTTTTCACACGTGTAAAGTCTGTCTAGTCAACGCGAGTGCAGTTGCCGCACAAAGGAAACGAACCCTCCCGCCCACTAATGACCGTCATAAATCTATCTCCACACTTCAGAAATGGAACACTGTCGTTGAGGACCAATAGCAACCCTGATTTCCTCGAAGTGACAGTCGCATGTCTACTCCACGTGGAGTCTCAGTTGCCAAAGTTCCAACTTCCAGTTGATCTGTTTCATTACGTGCAGAAATTCGTTGTGTGTCACGATGTGGAGACCGTGAGAGGGAAATGCAGTGGTAAATGCAAATGAAATAGTACATAACTTTCAGTCAAGTGAAAATAATCAAAGAGAATATAATGAATTTGAAAGTGTATGAATTGGAAAGTGTTGCTGGGCCGAGATAAGTTACTGCGGAAGCCTCAAAAAACAAAGTTATAACGGGAACTCTTTCTAAGAAAATTCAAGCGCTTGTTTTGAACACACATAAATAGTAAGTGGTCATGTAATGCACCTCATAAATTCTGGGTATTCACAGAAATACACTAAGAAAGATTATGACGAAAGGAATACCAAAGACGCCGATCCAATGAGAAAACAAAAGGAAACGTTTCTCTAAAGTTTCGATAGTTTCACATGCGATTTAATTCGCCGAGAAATTTATAAATTCTTTGCAAAAGGGAGAGCGCCCACCTTAGACGAATTGGTTGCACATTTGCAAGAAATTTGTGATTTTCCTTATGGGCGCTTCACTTTGCGCGGTCTCCTAAAGGAGCTGGGTTTCAAATACCGCACATTGAATAAGAAAAGGGTTATTATGGAATCCAGTAGAATTGTAGCTTGGCTATATATGTCAAAACTAAGGAAGTTTCGCAGTAATTGACATAAGATGATTTATTTAGAGGAAACCTCGTACGGTACCCATGACCTATCGAGAAAGGTGGCAACCTTGCAGAAAGAACTGGGAGAAAGAGGGCCGGTGTTGTAAAACGATTATAAGGGTTCGTCAAAAGAGGCGACCGAACTGCACACGCGTTAACTAAGCAGACTTTACGGGCCCAAGTTCCCTACGACATGACTATTTCCCCTACAGGGACACCTTTCTAGTAGGTACTCTTCTGACATCTCTTGAGGAAGAACATCTTTATTCTAAGCTTGGCTTCTTTTCTTACGTCTTGGAAATGATAGGCCCTGGAATGGCGGAAAGGTTACTGATACGTTCACCAGTGTATGGGGCCAGTACTTCCGACTGATTTTGAACAACAGGCCTGGTATGTAGGATGGCTTTTACTTCTAATAAGAATGTTTCAAGTGTCTCTTGCTTCATTTGGATTCTCCTCAACACATTTCTCAGGCAGAATTTCACCGTGCCTGCCACCAAGTTGTCCTTGGAGCGATAAATTTCCAAGAAATTCCCTGCTGAATAGCTTTTGGACTCCAAGCACATTATGAATATCAGAAGTTCAATGTTGAATACCCGGAAATTCTTAGCATTGTCGCCCTATACTAGGTGGAATATCTTTTCCTCCTGAAAATCAAATTGAAGGTCATTGGGAATATAACCTTCTTGTCAAACGTGTGCTGAAGTACTCGTTACCTTAGCGCCGATCATGTTGCCGAATGAATTTCTCGTAAATTTTCCTAATCCTTAAATACATACTATAAACAGTCCTTTTGGTGACTTGAACATACTTCTGGCTCCTTCATTAGCTGCTCCCCATTTCTTTTTCTTCCAGGATCGAAGGATGAGGTGATGTCATTCCTGGCAGTGGACCTTGCTGAATGGTGACGTTTCTACCGTAGTTCTCTGATGAAATTCGGAATTCTCATCCATGTGTTATCATCCTTCTTCTAAAACGTTATTCTGCTCCGTATAATGTACGTTATTTACATTCAGTCATCCGTTGGTCCATAACGCCTGACGTTGCCTCTCTAATGAGCCTGCTCTCAGCTGCTTTGAAAGTTCTATTGCAGTGAGCTTCATTTACATTTACCATTAACATAATTCCGGACATGTGTATCTCAGACTTCTATCATAAAACTTCATTTTCTTTCAACAGCAAGATAGAAGCAGATAAATAATTGAGTTCATTCAACTGTTTCTCTCCTCAGTATTCTGGAACTGCGTTTCAAGTGTTTACGCCAGACTTCATATCTAAAATGTTTATTTTCTTATTTGTAAATAGCTCATAGTTTGCTGCTAGATATAACTGGAATTTCAAATTAGATTAAATAACTAAGATACTAGATAGGACAATTGTACGCAAAATTTGAGAAACAAGAGGGAAAAGAAGATAAATTCTGTGAATGATTGAAACTGTACTCTATGGGATTATGATGTTCTTACATTTATCTAATAAAAACACAAAAATAGTTTATGCTATTGTCATTTTATATCTGGATCTTTCATAAAACCGAGCTGCAACGTCAACTGTTTGATGATACGGGCTAAAGCGATAGGATTCCACCAAGTTATACGCGCAAAGTGCATTGCAGCGGAATGAGTGCGTCTTTTGTCGGAAGTTTTGAGGAAATGGGAGGAGCATAGAAAAGCTTATTAGGAAGATTTAATATACAGTCGTCTTGAAATATCAGACAATCCAACGCTCGTTGTCTAATTCTGCGGTCATACGTGTCATGCATATCAGAGTGAAGAAGAGAAGCAACCTTACTGCGGCCGTGACTGAATCAGTAGAAAACTAAATGCAACCAAAATGATATAAAGTCATATTCAAAGGATAGAAGCAACATGCCTAAAAATACAAATCACTTTAAAGGAACTGGTCTGTCTGCCATGATCTTAAAAGGCACGTCAATATTGCGTCACTTCATTGAAGAGGTGGCGGAATAAATACTGAAGTTGCTTCTGTTGAGCTTTATAACAAAGCAGTATGAGGTGCGTTCCAGTTAAAACACCTTTTTTTCAGGGCTGGGACCAGATAAGAACTTCTGGTTTTTTAATAAATACACGTAGACTCTTTGTGAATGCGTGACAGAGATGGCAGCACTGTACAATGCAGAGATCTCTAGTGGCAGCAGCGAGAGTTAGGACTGTTTTTGATACTTAAAATGGCGACGTTTTCACTGCAAGAACAGCGTGTAATCATACGTTTTCTCCATTTTCGTGGTGTGACACCTATTGAAATTCATCGCCAGTTGAGTGAGGCATGTGGTGATGGTACCATGGATGTGTCTAATGTGCGTTCCTGGGTACGACAGTTCAATGAAGGCAGAACATCGTGTGACAACAAACCAAAACAGTTGCAGATGTCGCCTCCAAAATTGGCATTTCCGAGGGATCTGTGCACACAAACCTGCATGAGGATCTGAAAATGCTCAGTCGGCGATCCTCCAAAACAACGTTTTCCACTCGCTGGATCATGTCAGACTCGCTGGTGCGAGGCCGTGACTGTCTTGCTTTGTTTTCACACGATGTTCTACAGTACTACCATCTCTGTCACGCATTCACAAAGAGTCCACGTGTATTAAAAAAAAAACAGAAGTTCCTAACGTGTGTTAGTGGCCACTTTTACCGAAAACCAATTACATAAATTCGTACATTGGAATACTTAGGCATGTTCAAACTCTAAACCCCTTGCTAGATCTTCAACCTCTTGACCCGGAGTTTGACAGTTCTGTGATAAGCAATATGTGTTTATATAAGAGACCAGATGTTCCTCTTGGAGACAATTTATGGTCTCAAATAATATTTCCTTAATTGGTTTTCATTGTACAACATTGTAAAACTACACCACTTCTTGAAAATTCGTAATATTTACCTTCTTTGCATAACATATTATCACTTGCCGCTATAGTACAGGAAACGTCCAGAATAAAGGAATTACGATATTTGTAAAAATAAACAATAGAGAAAAAAAACACAGTACTAAAAAACATGCTACTACTACTACTTCAAGCAGTGTAAATGAAGTTGAGGGTGACATCACAACATTACTGAATTACTGTAATTAATAAATAACTTGGAAGTAATGTTAGTTGATTTTTGAAAGAAGCAAGACAACGAGTAAAAGATAGAAGGAAATCAGAGGATGGGCGATCTTGGATAACAAAAATCTTTTAAATCTGTATAAAATAATAAAAAAGAATTGGGGATGTGAGAAATGTATAAATGACCGTGATCAATTTGGAAGAAGAGATCTTATGTGGATGTACACTGTAACATTGCACCTAAAAGAATTAGGGAAAAACTTTGTGGAAAAATAAATGTTGCATGGGAAATAATATTCCTGTTTATTGCATTCTAAAATATGGAGAAGGTACTATCTTAGATGGGAAATAAGAAAAATTACAAGATGCAACAGCAGTTAAAATATTAGTACACATTGATGATAGGTGAATTGGGTAAGTGAAATCATACGTGTGTATTATACAGGCTCTATAATCTGAGAGCTTTGCTACAACTAATGCTAGATTTTCTTTTAAATACCTTTATCGTTTGTTAGAACTTTGTTGGAGTTATCTCTGTTCATTAATTCAATAAGTAACCTTCTATTCTGTGTTGAAGAGATATTTTGTGTACAGAAATCATGCTGATTTCAACGATGAACATGTGCCATTTCTACCGCCAAGCTTAGTAACAGTTCTGTAATGGTAATTAGTGTTTTGTTTTATGGAAATCCAAGCAAGCTATGTTAGTGTCTTCAGATATTACGAGGAGTAGGTATGTGTTTTTGTGCTTTACCATACCCAAGAAACGAAAGCGGGTATTTGTTGTTCAAATCAGGAAGTTCGATCTTGCCAAAGACGCCGTCCAATATTTGCAGTAACTCAGAGAATCTTAACAGTCCACTCGGCCATATTTTGAAAATCGACAATTGTTTCAATATTGATTACTAATAAAAATTTGACGTGGCCTTATACTATAGTTGAATATCTTGTTTAAACATAAATCGTCTGGCCTAGCTGTTCTAATTAATTCTTTAATTTCCTAAGTTTAATTTTGGATTTGAATTTTAAAAAGACATATGAAATCATTGGCAGTAATTTTTGCTTATGGAGGGGCCGATTCCGCCTTGATGGCAGCGAACACATGGACACGAAGAATCTATGAATGATATTTGAAGTGCGCTGACGTTGAGGTCAAGATTGTGACCTCTGTCATATTCGACACCGAAGAGTGGTACATCCTCTCCGTGGGTGGCAAGCAGCAGGACTTGACTTTGCAGAAAAGAAAATCTTTCACCACCCAGATCCTTCACTTTACTTCATGATTCGTGCAAATAAAAACATCATATGACGTGTTCATAATACTTTCTCTACACACTATCCTTCATTTGTGTATAGCTTATACCAACTATCCTTACCTAGAGCTCATTTTTGCACCATATTCATATAAATAGAGATAAACTTTCGCAGAAATCCTTCACTTGTTTCGCATAGAGGAATTCATATCGAGCGCAATGTTAAAAAGAATGTTGTGCTTGAAAATCCATACTTTTACATGGAGATTGCGGAAAGCAACTCACTAGTGGCAGCAATTTAAAAGACAAAGTAATGAACAATTCAAACTAATAATAAAGTACATCACGGAATTGGCTAATGCTAAAAGGAAAGTTGAAACAAATTGTATGTTTCAAATAGATCTACATTTTTGTACATTACATTTTTGTCTACATGTTAAGGTTTCCAGTTATAAAAATTATGCAAAATTTCTTTCCAGTGTAGAGCAACTTCATAAAAAAAATAATGTTTACATTTGATTTATCACATTAAGTACTTAAATATATAGTATTTTAACATCAAATGAACCCAGGGTCCATAGAGTTTAGAGCTACCAGACTCATCTTTCAGGATAAGGGAAAAGCGCCAACGTTAAGTCATATCGAACGTGAATGAAATTATGTTCAAATGAGTACAGGGTACATAGAGCTTAGAGTTACCAGACATTCATCTTTCACGATAAGGGAAAACCTCCAACTTTTAGTCATATCGGACGATGAATGAAATTAAGTTCAAATGAGTACAGAGTACATAGAGCTTAGAGTTACCAGACATTCGTCTTTCAGGATAAGGGAAAACCAACGTTAAGTCATATCAGACGATGAAGGAAATTATGTTTAAATGAGTTCAGGGTACATAGAGCTTAGAGTTACCAGACATTCGTCTTTCAGGATGAGGGAAAACCAATGTTAAGTCATATCGGAGGATGAATGAAATGATGTTCAAATGAGTACAGAGTACATAGAGTTTAAGAGTTACCAGACATTCGTCTTTCAGGATGAGGGAAAACCAACGTTAAGTCATATCGGACGATGAATGAAATGATGTTCAAATGAGTACAGGGTACATAGAGCTTAGAGTTACCAGACATTCGTCTTTCAGGATGAGGGAAACCCGCCAATGTTAAGTCATATCGGAGGATGAATGAAATGATGTTCAAATGAGTACAGAGTACATAGAGTTTAGAGTTACCAGACATTCGTCTTTCAGGATGAGGGAAAACCAACGTTAAGTCATATCGGACGATGAATGAAATGATGTTCAAATGAGTACAGAGTACATAGAGTTTAGAGTTACCAGACATTCATCTTTCAGGATAAGGGAAAACCGCCAACGTTAAGTCATATCAGACGATGAATGAAATGATGTTCAAATGAGTACAGGATACATAGAGCTTACAGTTACCAGACATTTGTCTTTCATAATAAGGGAAAATCTCGGAATAAATCTTATCCAGATAACTCACCCTGGCCGAGATTCGAACTGGGAACCCTCTTGAACGTGAGGCAGACATACCACTACCCTCGCTAAAGAGGCGAGCCTTTCCTGTTCTGAACAAGTTGCCTTTGCCTAGAAAGTTGAAGGTCAAGATTTCCTAAAACCGAGAATCGATGAGTTTTGAACTAATTCAAGCCATTTTTTACTTTATTTGTTAGGTAAAAATATGAAATTTCTTATTCTAAACGAATTTTTTACTTTGACAGGTGAAAATATGAAATTTCTTTTCTAAACCATACTTATTTTCATTGTGGAAACAAATATGTTTATAATTTGTAGAGTATAGAATTAAATGCACGTTACAAAAGCACATATAATAATCTGTAAGACTAAGATTTAACATCAGCAATAACAGGCTTTGCAGATATTCTATTCGGGTAATTTTATGTAACATGTTTCAATATCCGCAGTCACTGTTTCCAGGAAGCCACCTGGAAAAAACCCGTGCTACTCTGTCCTACAAGTCAGTTGCGGTTGAAAAAAATGTATCCTTTCCTCTATATGGTGCGAAATTAAATGCCCTCTATTATTGAAGAGTTTTTATTTTCGCGAGCCGGTGCTTTTACTGACATGTAATGATCATTAAATAAGGTTAAAGCAACCAGTAATATTTTTCTGTATTGTAAGGATCTTACAATTGTCATTTGTTACATTTTATCGATATTCTATTATTATTAATGGATAGAAACATATAAAGTCCGTTTTTAAACTAATAAAATGATCATATACGTAAAGATATGATATTTTGAATTCAAAATACATGTTTATAATACTTTTGGACTTTTTCGTCATATTTTACCTGCCTCTCTTGATGACTTAGGTCATCACAAAATCCTGCATTTCTTTTCAGCCACTCACGGACAATATTTTGGCTGTTAATTTATAGGAGTATTGGTTTTCTTACGTTATCAGATCTCGCCATTTAATGCCTCTGTTAATTCTTCAGAAGAGTTGTCAAACATTTATTTCTCGTCACAGTTTTAGTGTTACGGGCTACTAATTGGAATCCCAGACTTGGATAACCGGTTCACTATAGCTGTAAACTTAACACATAACTACGAAACCCATAAAAGCAAATATCGATCAAGATCTTAAATTTACAGCTCATAAAAGCACATCCTCGAAACACTGAAAGGTGTGCGGAATCTCTTCTTGTCTCAGATATAGGAAACTTTTACTTTTTTAATGCTTACCTTACTTATAGTAAACAGTCCTCACCTAGAAATTCTATATCGAGATTTGACATTAAATATACATTTCCAGCTCCAATGAATAATAATAATAATAATGATAATGATAACAATAAGAAATAATTCAGACAGCTAAAAATATGCATTTATTTAATAAATTGGAGAAACTTTCTTTCGTGCGACGCGAGAATATTTCTACGAGGGCTGTTTAATAAAGAATGATCACAGTTCTTTTTTACCGCATCATACCTTTACTCATCCTCATAATTTTGATGGTCATTCTCAAAATATTCTCCCCTGAATGCGATGCACTTGTCCCAGCATTTCTACCAGTCTTCAAAGACATGCTGGAAACCATTTTTGAGAAGTCCTTCAAAATCGCCTCCGCAGCCTTCACCACTGCTTCTGATGATGGATAATGCCTCCCACGAAGGCGTTTCCTCAAGTTAGGGAATAAAAACAAGTCACATGGGGCTAAATCCGGACTATAGGAAGGCTGAGGGATGCACTTCACGTTGATTTTTGCAAGATATTCAGCAACAACATTGGCAATATGCGGCCCCGCATCATCATGGTGCAGCATCCAGCCTGCTTCACGGAAATGTGGCACCCAATGAAATGTTCAGTATTTCAGAAAGTGATCTTACGTAATTTTTGGATCCTCTCTCACAATGGCAACAGCAGTGCTGATGTTTTCTTCCGTAAGAGCAGTCCACCTCCCTTTGAAATGGATTGTCTCCCCTCTTTAAACATTTTAAACCACCTTCGAGCTGTGCTGTAGGGAAGAACAGACTCTCCATAGGCCTCCTGTAACATTGTATAGGCCTCAACTGAAGATTTGTTGAAACGAAAGCAGAAATTCAAAGCCGCATATTGTTCCTCGCGTGTTACCTCCATTGCAGCGTTAAGCGATAATGAACAGGTCTGAACTTGTCTGGTTCTCACAGACGGGAACCAGGAGCACCAACAATGAAACTACTACGGCGCGTTTGTTTCAGATTAAGCTAACAGAATTTAATAAGATTGAATTTTAGTGCGAAAGATTATGACCGTAAACAAATTATGACCATTATTCAGTGAACAGCCCTCTTAAGTCCAGAGGTGTAAGTATACGCATGCGCAAGCAGACGACCAGCCACTTCTCGCGTTGCAGCCGACATGAGAAAGATATGTAAAACTTGTAGCCAACCTCTGCAAAAATGCCCCAGACAAGGAACATGGTTTGGGCAGGTTAAGTTGAATCCTACGACACGACGATAATGGAGTGCTCCTTAGGAAGTACATGTATGAGCTCGCGGACTGTATCGGACTGGTTCGACTGCTGCCTCGAAGTGTGCATAATGTCAAATGACATCAAATATACTGCAAGGGGGAAATTGGCGGTCCCGGTCACGTTCAAATCGACGAATGCAAAATAGAACGACGCAAGTTTCATCATGGGCGCATCGTAGAGGGTAACTGGATCTTGGAAATGATAGACGTAGAAACGAATGAGTTGCGGATGACGATATACTATAACAGGAGGGATGCAAATACGATCTACAGTCTAATTGCAGCGCCCACGATGAAACTTGCGTCGTCCTATTTTATATTCGTCGATTTGAGGGACGTGACCGGTACCGCCAATTTTCCCCCTTGGTGTCATTTGACATCATGCACACTTCGAGGCAGTAGCCGAACCAGTCCGATTCAGTCCCCGAACTCACAATGTATTGCCTACGGAGGACTCCATTATCGTCGTGTCGTAGGATTGTTTATGTAAGAAGCAGTGCATGAGTAACAAAATTTGACCGGCGATAACTTAGCCCGCTCAAACCAAGAGTTTATACCCAATAAAATAATCCTTATAAATATTAATATGTTGGTTGTATAATACATTATAGTATAATTTCGGGACAAGTAAGACTGCTGGCAGCATTGCGTTCAGTGGAGAAACAAGCATAGTTTGGCTGTACTGAACACTTCAATATAGCTACATTACGCAGTAAGAAAATAAATAAATAATTAATAACGTTAAAAGAATGTTCTGGACACGAAATTGTACTAAAGAGTAAATAAATTATATTAAAACTCATGGTTGTATATAAAAACATCAAAAAGTGTGAAGGAATTAAAAAAAGTCGCCACGTCGCATATTAGAAAGAAGAGTCAAGAAATGTAATATGAGTAAAATTTATGTTAAATTTTCTGGGGATAGACTTTACAGTTTTCTTATTTCGAGAGAAATTTTCTTTAATTTTGTAAAACAGAAAGTCATAAGAGAAACAAAAACCACGCAGAATATTTAAATATCTTTAAAACACACACATTGTATCAAATAACTTATTTTGTGCATCAAACACTTCTGAGGTATTCGTTATTAGCCGTCATTATACAGTGATGTCGCTAGTCACTTGTTTCTCGGGTGTAGAAGAAGAGTATGGGAGATAGCGGTTCGTGGCTATAATCAATTCTGTACTTATTAAAATGTTACAAGGAGGTACAGTGTTTTGAAAGAGTAACGTCACAGACAAATGCAGTTATCGCCATCAAGAAAGGATGTTGTTGGTGGTCTTCAGAGCGTGCTGCCCTCTACACGTGTACGTACATTTGTTTCGCCAACATTCTGTGAGGCGTTTAGACAGTTCGTAAAATCGTAAATGATAATTAGGGACTTGGAAAGGAAATGGAACTCTGGCTAATAGTATTTGAAATACACGTGAGGTTATTTTGCTATTATCCTGATTACAGTCGCTCAAGCCTCGGGCCGTCACGCAGGAGTTGTGCCTGGGCTACCTCATGATGCTTGCTTTAGACCCAACATTGCTCTTTTACAAGAGCGCGCCATGTTTTACATGTTGTTACATCACAAGAAAATAATGCGGCATCTACATGACTTGCTCTACTCGGTATCGTTTATTTTTATATATGTAAATAACTGTATCTGTAGAGAAAATAAAAATGAACAATCTCTAATACCCAGCAGTCATCCAAAACGAACAAGAGTAAATATAACACCATTATATTGTTTCCAAATGGAAAGAGTTGGTCTGCAGCGAATGAGATGAGTTTGCGTGCTCAGCGTTGCCACCTCGTTACCCGCACTCTTTTCATATTTCCTCACCCTCCCTCTCCTCTCTCTCTCTCTCTCTCTCTCTCTCTCTCTCTCTCTCTCTCTCTCTCTCTCTCTCTCTCTCTCTCTCTCTCTCTCTCTCTCTCGCAGTATCCTAGAACATAAAAATCTCCTTGGCGCTACACGCAAGGAAACCCAAACTGAACTTTCCAAACTTTTATAATAATGCACTTGTTAAAGCGAAATATTAGAACAAGCATATTTGCATATTATATTTTAATGCTATAATTATAGTTTATGAATTACATATTTTTCTAATCTAATGCCACTGACAGTTCATCCATATCGCGGTCACTGTCACTTCTTCACTCCATGGTTTGGTCATATCGCCCGTTCCGACTTCATAGATTTCTCCAGCGTTTCCTGTGTCGTCCTCTGTCTTTTCTTCCTATTGGATTATAGTTTAGTACTGCATTTGGATATCTTCCATCCTCCATTCTTAATGTTCATGCCATTGTTGCCTTCGTTCTGATATTTTGTCATGGATTGGTTAGATTTCTAATTCCTTTCTAATATCCTCATTTCTTATTTTGTCCAATATTGTACAACCTTTAACACTTCTTAAAAATTTAATTTCTGCAGTCTGTATTTTATTTAAATCCTTTTGTGTTGGCACCCAGGTTTCGCTTCCATATAGTAGAGTTGGAATAGCCATTAACTTATACATTTTCATTTTTGTATCCTTTCTCACTCTGCTTTTAAATGTTCTTTGCATTGTCCCACATATTGCTCGGAATTTGTTTACTTTTTCTTCTATGTCAGCATTGTTTCTAAAACTTATGTTACATCCAGGGGCGACTGGTGGCTCTGAAAATAGGTGGTTCACAAATTTATCCATGCAATTTAATTTTTTTAAAGTAACAAACGGTTGTTTTAGCCTGACACCATAGACTGCTGTATACACATGTTAACGGTAATTCACAGCCTATAACACAACATGTGTATTTCAGAAACACTCTAGAGCATAACACTCTTCTATTTCTGCAGATAAAAATGGAATTGATGTCTCTTCATGACAGACTTCAAGTGTACATTACAAGATTTCGTTCTGGATTGTCTTGGAGGTTCCCTTAAACACTGTAGCATTCTCCAAATAGGTTAAACAATATACTTGTATTTAAATAAATCACTCTTATTCACTACTCAAAGCACGGCACAGCTAACAAAACACGGCACAAAACATGTGGCTAGGCTCTGGTAGGTAATAGTAATCTGTGGTAATAGTTGACCGATGCGAACATTTAATATGAGAATAATAGGTGGCGCTGAAAACAGAAGGAGAAGGCTTGGCATTCACTATTCTCTGGCTGCTAGGTTAACCAACCTTATGCAGCCATAAGCTCCGCCCTTCCCCCCTACTTGCCTCGGCACGCCCTAGGTTCATCCTGCCCTATACTTCCCCGTTGTATACCAGTGGTTTGCAACTGAGAGTGAACTACTTGGCACCTGCAAATAATACAGCGCGTTGAGGGCCACTGCACTAGACAAGGTCGAACTTAACTCCAAATGGAACATGCCCTTGCATTAAAGGGACACCCAGCATTTTGGTTGTAGCCCAAACATGCTATCCCATTGAGAAGCCGCCCCTGGATACATCCTAAATATTTAAAACTCGATATTTGTTCGAAAATCTTATGTCCTTAAACAATTTTTGATCCTACATTATAATTTCCTTTAAAAGCCATAATTTTCTACTATATTATTTAGAATATACATTGATTTTTGGAGTTGATTTTCATTGAATCATTGAATCAATATTTGGTCATCCGCAAACAGCAGAGTATTAATATAAATATTTTCTTTTATTTTGATTCATGGGTCTACTAAAATCTTACATTCATTTAGAATATCGTCCATATATATATACTAAAAAGAGTAGGCGATAAGCTACATCCTTGTCTTAGTCCAAATGTCACTTACATAAAGAAACAATTCGCCAGTGTCATTGTCTTCATCGCCTGAGTGCTGCAAATTTATAACGATAGTCTCCAAAATCTCGTCACGTGCTGTATCTTTAAATAGTCGTCTTCTTGAAGTTTTTCTGCAAGTCTCACGCAGGTTTCCTAATCTTGTCGCGTCACTTTGTCAATTTCTTCGTGAATAAGTCGTTAAACGACAGTCACTTTAAAACTGTCCCCCATTACGAAGAAATCATGAACGTATCATATGAGGGTCCATGTTCTGCAGATACAGCATTCTAGAGGCTAACAGCAAGTGAACTGTTCGTTCTCTTTCTCTCAAGGCCGCGCCGTGGCTCAGTGGTTAGACCGGTTGGCTCTCACCAAGGCGGCCCGGGTTCGATCCCAGGCGACCGCAAAGTGAGATTTGTGGTGGACATCACGGCGCTGGGGCGAGTTTTCTCCGGGACCTCCGGTTTCCCCCTCCATCTCATTCTACCGGTGCTCCATCTTCATCTCATGTACCATCAGTGTCACCGCCTGCGGTGCCGTATGTAGTAAAAGCGGACATTAAACACTACACACATTTCTTTCTCTCAAATTTAACAAACACATTGACTTATACAAAGTTAATTCTTTTAGCACATCATGCCAATAATTTGCATTTCAGTTCTCAGTAATTACAAACATATGTGCACACATACATACCAAACAATAAGATGGTCGATATGCATCGTTGAAATACATTGGTTTTATACTTATTTGTATTATGAAAACTATTTCAGCTAAAAATTTGGTGTTTTTACGGTTGTGTTTAGAAATATTACACCCTTCTTTCCTCGTGGATCACTTTTTGTAAAATTTGAATTTTTAACATAGCGCAACTATTACTTATTTGAAATAGCTTCACTTAGCAATTGTCACATCCCATTTAAGGAGAATTCAATGTGACAAAACCGCAGAACCCGCCTTGGTAGCGTGGTGGTAGAATGTCTGCCTCACGTTCAAGAGGTCCCGAGTTCGAATCTCGGTCAGGGTGAGTTACCTGGATAAGGTTTTTCCGGGGTTTTCCCTTATCCTGTAAGACGAATGTCGGGTAACTCTAAGCTCCATGGACGCCGGACTCATTTGAGCATCATTTCATCCATTCCATTCATCGTCCGATATGACAACGTTGGAGGACGTAAATTACCAAAAAAAAAAAAAAAATGAAAATCACAGTAAAACACTGAACTATGTGACAGAAGTTATTTTTTTAAAACAGATAAGCAGCAATTCTTTTGAACAAAACATGCAAAACAAACCAATATTTACGCTTGCTAGTCGTTCTAGTGAAACTGGTACCTGAAAGTTGAGCTTACGTTTTAAAAAAATTCAAAATACTATTTTGTTGACCATGGTAGCACAGTGGGATTTCCAGTCCTTAGAGTAAACAGCGGGGGAAGAATAGGAGTTTTAAGACTAACTGCCCATTTCTGGGCAGGCGCTTGTAGATGGAACAAGATAACGTAAGCACCTCTGTGATGGGCGTTTACCAGCTTAACGACTGATGTGGCGAAACTCGACTGCTGGCCAACAACATGTGTTACAGTCACATGGTTTTCTCTATCCTTTTCGTTTATTAGTGGGTATACAGACAATTCTTTCGAAAGTTTATTTTAATGAAATAAATCTTTGAAGAAAGAGCTACAGTAGACATTTTGCTATATATACAAAACAGATAGCGATTAGTATTAAGTTTTATTTATGGACTCTCTTTAACTGATTACTACATGACAAAGCGTGGAAACTTATCAGAAAATATAACGGAGTTGTTTATGTGGGCCTGTTGCACATCCTACGAGGGCTGTTCAATAAAGAATGATCATAATTTTTTACGGTCATAATTTTTCGCACTAAAATTCAATATTATTATATTCTGTTAGCTTAATGTGAAACAAATACGCCGTAGTAATTTCATTGTTGGTACTCCTGGTTCCCGCCTGTGAGAATCAGGCAAGTTCAGATATGTTCAGTATCGCGTACCGCTGCGATGGAGGTAACACGCAGTTAAAGTTGATGTTAGGGGAAGATGCAGAGTTTCTTTCAAACGTAATCACTGCTGATGAAACTTGGCTATATCATTTTGATCCTGAGAGCAAACAGCAAAGCTCAGTGTGGAAATCTCCTTCATCACCAACCTCCAAAAAGCAAAAGTTGTTGCTTCTGCTGTGAAAGTTATGGTCATCTCATTCTTTGATATTCATGGAATGGTTTATCAGCATGTTGTACCTGCACACACATCAGTAACTGGACAATACTACAGGGATGTCCTGAAAACATTGCAAGTCCATATCAGGCGCAAAAGATCACATTTCCATTATGTATGTCGCATATTGCCAATGTTGTTGCTGAATATCTTGTAAAGCTCAACGTAAAGTGCATCCCTCACCCTCCCTAAAGTCCGGATTTAGCCCCATGTGACTTTTTTCTATTCCCTAACTTGAAGAAACGCCTTCGTGGGAGGCATTATCCATCTTTAGAAGCAGTGGTGAAGGCTGCGGAGGCGATTTTGAAGGATCTCTCAAAAATGGTTTCAGCATGTCTTTGAAGATTGGCAGAAACGCTCGGACAATGCGTCGTATTCAGGGGAGACTATTTTGAGAAGGACCATCAAAATTATGAGGATGAGTAAAGATAAATTGTCAAAAACATTGTGATCATTCTTTATTGAGCAGCCCTCGTACATGGCAAAGCAAGAAGACGTACCGGGAAAAGTTTCAACACAGAGATGTTTACCTGAGCTTATTGCACAAACACAGCGAGTCCAGTGTATGTATACTCTGTTCAGATATAATCATGTCTTCTGTACAGCAATGTGTCATACATCGGCGGGCGCGAGAAATCATATGATATAGACACACGCAGCTTCCAGTCGCTGTATTTGTGTTTCGTAACTTGAAGTATGTCACCTTACTAATATGTCACTCTCCAGATAAGACCTGATGAGGGACGATGGCAGCGCTGGTCACCTGAAGGTCAATACGCCTCAACGCTCTGTGGAGTAATACACAGCGACACAGTATATATATATATATATATATATATATATATATATATATATATATATATACTCTGTTCAGATGCACTCGCAGTAAAGTGTTACACATCGACAGGTACTATATATAGTCTCGGAAATATGAAGGAATACTTAAGCAGTATGTTCAGAGAGTTCTACCTGGGAGTCCGAATACCCCGGCCTCTGATACCCGGGAGCGAATGGAAAACTCCGGGGGTCTTTCCTTGGGGCAATACATGGAGTCTAGAGAGCCCCCCCCTCCAATCAACAACAATGTCAAGACGGTTGGAAGTGGATACGCCACTTACGCGCGTCAACCCCGCACGGAAGACTACCGAGAACTTCGGTGGGACCGCTTGGTGATCTAGCACACCTTCTACTAGCTCCGCAGGCTAGTACCTGGGACTTATGAGGCAACCCTCTGCCCCCTTCGGGCGGCCGTATCCTGGCCGGAGGTACCCAATTTCCGGTCGGTGTCGGGAACACACTGCCCCCTCGAGTCCAACCCAATCCGAAAAATTTCCCGGCGGGAGGGGCTCGAATGTTCGTCCCAAGGTTCCTCTAGTAACGTCAGAGGTACCACGAGTGCTAAGGATCCGGAGCGCTCGCACTAAAGCAGCTGAAGGGGACGGATCCCCTCCCCTACGGGAACTTAAGCAGTATGTCACAAAGTTAAGAAAAACAATAAAACTGAAGTACTGTACGTAAATAGATATTTTAATGAAATATTAATATACTAAAAATGACGGCCACCATTGCAATAGCTGTTCTGTTTCACCAAGTTATGTGATATTGCATTGAGAAGGGAAATAAAGTTCGTTACGACAGTAGCTCCCTGTTTCACTTAAATGTCTCACGAATCTTGGAAAAATGGTGTGGGCTGGGTGACACCTTTTGGGATACTACTGTTGATGCTGTCCAACACAGTGGGATAATGACAGCAAATGTGTGTGACAGAAAACGCATGCTACATAAGGAGTAGAACCGTTAAAAAAGATGCACCCTCTTCACTCTGTACAAGAAGATGTCAGAATGTCTTTGAATGATCTATAACTGAACTGGCATAGGGTGTCATAAACCTGTCCAGGGAGGGTGTGGGAGCCTTCTTCACTCCCCCTGCGTCTCATGCACCGGAGACTTTCTCTCCTGTGGAATACTGTAGAGACGGCGATCCTTTGGATTTCACTATAAATGAGCAGGATCTTAGTTTAATCTCCATTTGTTGCATCGTTGTTCACACCCACTTGATCATCGTTAATGTATACAACAATACAACAATGAATACTTTTAACCAGAATAATACGTTTAATAACTGTATGGACAAAAGTTAATAAACAAAATATAATCACATGGCACACATTTTATTTCAATGAAGCTATTATCTAGTGCTCAGGTTTTTATCAATGCTTTCTCTTACACTGTTTTCAATTGTCGCAGTGTACGTGCGATGACGACTACTGTGAAGAGACGAAGCGTAAAGTGGAGGTATGCCGACCGCACGTGTTGGAGGCGACGAGGAACGAGACGGTGGTGAGTTGTGCAGTAGCGCAGTGGATCTGCGTCGCCGATCCTCTCTGCTCGACCGCCCTGGACTACTACCATCGATACTGCCGTTCCATGTTCCACGGCAAGAAGTGTACGAACCGCTGTAACAACAGCATCTCTATTCTCAGGCGTCAGGAGAAGGCTGCCAAGCTCAACTCTTGCCTCTGTGACGGTCGAGAAGACTACGACTGTCGCAGCATCCGGTCCAACATGGCGAGGCTCTGCTTCCACAAGAGCGGGGAAGAACCTCCTCCTCCTCCAGAAGTATACCACACGACGACGCCAGAACCTTGTTCCAAGTCGACGGCGAACGTCGGTCCTAGCCTAGTCCTCATATTGCTCTTAGCGACGTTACTCAGGAACACCTGACATTGGTATGTATTCTTCCCTTCTATATTCAACTACCAGAATATTTTCAAAGTTCAAAGTTCCTCTTCATAAGGTATATTCCTAAATCGTTATATTTCAGGCCTTTGGTTACTAAACAAATCCTAAAAGACATTTCACTAGTTTTTTTCTTCTTTGTGAGCTATCGTGATTCGAATTATGAATCCAGATATACCCCTCTGACTTGCACATTCATACTGACTATAGGCGACATTCAATTTTATTAACCTCCTTTCTTCTCTTGTCTGTTTGCTGTTCTGTACACATTTTGCAATCATTTTTGAACTTTCTGATGAGCTAAAGACTTTAAAATTTAAAAATAGCTCAGAACTGGATATCCATACAGTATCACTCACTTTCCTTGAAATCTCCCATCTCCAAACTACCCTTTACATGGAAAAATATTTAAACTAATTTCACAATTAGCTAAAAAAAATTGAAAATGTTAACATAGCTCAGAACTGGATGACAATGCAAAGTTAATGCTTTCAAGAAAATTTCCCCATCCCAAACCGTCCCTTATATGGAAAAAATTCAAAATTTATTTTCTCAAAAGTCGCTCTATTGATTTTGATTACGTGACTATGCATTTAAGACATTTTATGACCAATGAAATGTATATCTTGAATTTTTTGGGAATAGTCTTTGAAGTCCTTTAAAAATTTAAACATAGCTCAGAAGTGATAAAAAAGACATACCGAAACACAAGAAACCTTCATGGATTTGAATTCTATTTAAAGCCTCTTAATAACACTGATTTGTTTAGTGTCTGTGTACATCGAAACCTTATGTAAATGATGAAAGTTGTATATAATTATATGCAAAATAGATTAAATAAAACTTGTTTTGCTATCAAATGTGCACGGATGTGAAAGTTCGCTCACAACTAATATACAACTCTACAATCAGTTTTAGCATATACTATTTTAATATGAGCATCTTCAACTTAAGTTAATACAGATGAGTGTGCTCAGAGTAACGTTAAAGTGAAGCCTAGAGATTCATTAAGACATGTTTTTTAAGAATTTTAATATTTTTGCTGATTTATTAATATAATGCTTCACTGTTGTATAAAAATTATTCATATTTATTCAGTTTATGTTCTGATGTTCATAATAATTTTACCAGATGCACAGATACCGTCTAAACAAGAAAATATAAAATGACTAAGTATTCAAAACATCCAGTTTGTCTCACTAGCAAAATTTTCAATGCTATTCCTCATGAGATAGTGTTTGTAAATGTAAAGGAATATATTGATATTTTTACATGAGAAGACATTTTATAATATTTGTGAATTTACTAACTATTATGTGTTTCAAATGGGATGATGTTTGTCCTTCAGCGCTACTAGGTGAGCAACCAATTGGAGTTCTGCGGTGATGTTGTATTGCATTCCCCCTATGTGGTGTGTGACAAGCACCAAACTAATCAATCTCTAATATATACTATTTACGCTAAGACAAAAATTCAGATTTTGAAAAAACTGATCTATAAGGAGAGAGTAATATATTTAACATAACCATAAAAACCCCATATTTTTAGCTCAAATAGTTTTCCCAATACAAATAAAGTAGATACCATTATATTATAACAATGCATTGCGACGTAAGCACTGTAATGAACATCATTATTGGTTGACATGTATGTGTGAACGTATATTTGAAATTACTGAGAACTGAAACGTAAACATTTGACATGACGTGGAAAAATAAATATGTACTTTGAATAAGCCTAGTTGTTTCTTAAATTCGATGAGAGGAAACAATACACTTCCTGCTGGCCTGGCAGTACGTGTCTGGTCACATTATATCTTTGTTTATGAATGATTCGTAATCTCTAATTACTCTAGAGAGTTCAAAGCAGTACTATTCAGTTACTCTTCCATGAAAAAGTGTATCAACTGGATCAATGAGACATGATCCACCTTCACCCTTACTACTACCAGAACAATCCAATTGAGTTAATGTGGGCTCAAATTATGTTGCAAACAGAAATAATATTTTTAAATTGACTGACGTTGAATGACATATTTGCGAAGAAATTAACAAGGAACACAACAAAACTGGGAAAACTGCGTGAGACATCAGATAAACTATGGGAAGACGAGTTTTAGAAAGAAATAGCATGTAACGAGATTTTGGAACCTATCATCATAAATTTGCAGTACTCAGCTGATGAAGACAATGCCAATGATGAATTATCTCTTAAAGTATTGTGACTTTGTGGGTTCGTGAAATTAAAAGTCCGATTGCACCACTCAAAAATGTTCTTTATTTCCACCGACTTACAGTTGAACATTTACCAATTACACAGAATTACGTAATGCACACAATTACGTTTCACCAGTTCATCTGTTACAGTTCCACTGCCGCTCACAGTTACGCACACTCTTCCGATGCACGTACACAGTCTTCTCGTCCGTACACTAGCACGGCGCTGCTTCGCCGCTCACCAAGAACTTTTCTTCAGCCCGACGTGTTGCTTATATAGGGCCAACTGGCCAATCTAGAAGGTTCCAGATTAGATGAAATATCCTGTAAGTTCGAGAAATCAAGGGCAGCGGAAAGAGACGACACAGTAATGTTTTTCCAGTCACCCCTCGTTACCGCTATAAGACAAATGAGTGGGCATGGCAAATGTCTACCATCTCCTGCTGCTGCTGCCTGCCGGTTCTATAGGGAGTTCCGATGTTCGGGTGACAGTATCATTCACAGCTATATGGATGCACCGCTGGTATTTTCATTGGATTAGTAAAACAAGTACTTCATAAACTATAATTAATTTTAAACTAAATATTTAAACCATTTGTGTAATATAAGAATATCCACGTTGCAATTGTGATTTCTACAACTGCATTATTATAAAACTTTGGAAAATTCAGTTTGTGTTAGCGCCAAGAACACTCGCAAGTGTGCAAGAGAGAGGGAAATACGAGGGTGAGTCAAATTAAATCCTTAATTATTTTCTTAAATATCATTTATTGTGCAGAGGTGGTACAAAGCTGTATTACTTTTCAACATAATCTCCCCCACGCTCAATGCGCTTACAAGTGCATAAATGCCTTTAGAAAAAAAGATCTTTTGGTGGTCCGCGCAACCACTCATGCACTGCGTGGCGTACCTCTTCATCGGAAAGGAACTTCTTTCCTCCCATTGCATCTTTGAGTGGTCCAAACACATGGAAATCACCCGGGGCAAGGTCTGGTGAGTATGGTGGAAGAGGAAGACACTCAAAATGCAGGTCTGTGATTGTTGCAACTGTTGTACGGGCAGCGTGGGGCCTTGCATTGCCATGTTGCAAAAGAACACCTGCTGACAGCAATCCAAGTCGCTTTGATTTGATTGCAGGCCGAAGATGATTTTTAAGATCTGTGTATGATGAACTGGTGACAGTGGTCCCTTTAGGCACGTAATGCTCCAAAATGACGCACAACTCGTTGTGCCTGACCTGGACATGGAGCATCTTCCACTGAAGTCACCATTTGTGAACTTCCTACTCCATTCGTAGACTTGCTGTTGTGACAAACATGAATTTCAATAGGTTTCACACCTTCACCACACAAAAACCTAATAACAGAACGCTGTTCTTCCCTGGTACAAGTGGGGTGGCCATTTTTATACTGATACTGCGATGGTATATGTTCATCAGCACTATTATGCCACCTACAGGCAATTCTGCACCCTGCTTGTAGCACACTTACCAACTTACAGGATAATGGCGCGAAATTTTGATGTTATTACAAATGTAAGGTTTTCATTTGACTCACCCTCGTATTAAAAGAGTGGGGGTAATGAGGTGGCAACGCTGACGGCTTTAACGCATCTGATTCGCTACAGGCGAGAACTCTTCCCATTTGAAACACATAATAGTGTCTGTGCAAGTGTGTGTTTGCAAATTTGTGTATATGTGTGCCTAAGTGCATGTCTGTTAGAAAATAAAAACAAAAAATGTAACATTCTGGCCAAAGTCATCATTTAACTTCCCTGTAAAAGTTTAAAAGTATGGTTACTATGGCTGATATATACTAAAATTAAAATAATTTTGTTGTTTTCAGGCTGAACCATTAAGGGTCGTCTCTAAGCAGCCCTGAAGATTTTGGGTTCCTTCAATCACATCACATATCAGAGCAGAAATGCTCAGAAAGTTGCAACTACCTCTTACCATGCCGCACAGTATTTACTCAGGATTTTTTTCTCGTTTTATTTTCAAAATAACAACCACGCCAGCAGGCATGTACCAGTGATAAAGAAGAATGTAGAAGTGAACACCTGACATCATTTTAAATCTGATATTGCAGTGAATTAAGTTCTCAAACATTACTGATATTTCTTCAGCTAAAAACAAATTTAACTTTTGCTTTCCATAAGGTAAAGCATTTTGTGTTTCCCAACACACTAAATTATAATAGGAATTGTTTAATGGTGAAGTTTGGGCTGGTTCTAAACAAAATAAGTGTTTTATTTTCAGATTGTTTATATTTTGTAATCATACAAACAAGTATAGGTTTCTTTACTGAAATTATGTTCTGCATTAAAGTATTCGGAATTTATTTAAAAAATCATACCTTTTTAAAATTAAATTTTCATAGCAATCTAGCAAAACATACTTAAAACAAACCATTTTTATAGATGTAAAATGCAGTAAATAAAGTAGTGACTTCTGTGAAGTAAATTAGGACTTTAATACTGAAAATATCTATAAAAGGTAACACATTATTGACAAAAGAATGCTAGTTTTCCTAGAGGTTTTAATTTATGAAAACATTTGCCAATAATTCCCACCAATACCTGACAGAAACTTAAGTACAAGCTTTAAGCATGTTTATAAAACAATTTATGTTAAAGGATATGATAGTTGTTATTTTGTACCTGCATTTCTTCAGAAAAATATCCACTTACAGTTTATATCATTAATATTTAAAGAATTTATATACAAATTTCTTCACAGAGTCTCCTATAGTTTGTAAATTAAGCATGTAATTAATGTATACTCATTCTTCGGTGTAGTTTCGAAAGTGTATATCAGTAAAAGGCATGTTACTCTGGTTATAATTAGTAAAATTTGCCACAATTTGTGCAGAATTGCTTTAATTTATCACATTTTTAAACTCTGCATCAAATATCATTCCAAAATATCAACTGGCAGTACTGTAAGAAAATAACACAGTCTGCCTTGCAAACACCAAAGAAAATAGAAGCACAGAAAGTACATGGTTGAGTGTTGAACCCATATTATAAATGAATGTATAATTACACTAGTTTGTGGTAAAATATTTTGAATAAATCACTGAAATAGTCTACAGCAGGGGTGGCAAAAATGTGACTTGGAAATGTGACACGTTTGGACTTTCTCCCTTGGCTTTTCTCAGAATTGCAGTTATGCTGCTAAATGCATCATTCGTGGTACTCATTGAGGGAACTTATTTTTGCCACTCCTGGTCTACAGTATTAGATGTGGAAATTCAACTCCCCTAAGGTCAAAAGGTGAGCAGATTTTATACAAGATTGAAAGTGAAAATAAATTAATAAATATATTTCTCGAAACATAAATTAAGTTTCTTAAAATGAACATCTATAATAGCTATAAATGTTTGTAAACATTTCTTAGTACAGAGCCTTCGTGTGCATGCATGGATGTATTAAAATTGCTTTTCCTGCTCTGTTTTGAACCAGTTCTGTGCTATTTCTGTATGCCAGCTAATTGATTGATACAAAATCTTTGAGCAGACTGTTTTTTTTTTTTTTTTTTTTAACTTTACGTCCTCCAACGTTAAGTCATAGATCTTAGAGTTACCTGACATTCGTCTTTCAGGACAAGGGAAAACCCTTGAAAAAACCTTATCCGGGTAACTCACCCTGACCGAGATACGAACTCGGGACCTCTTGAACGTGAGGCAGACACTCTACCACCATGCTACTGAGGCAGGCTGAGCAGAGTTTGATAGCATGTTAGTGCTTTACTATGCATATTGTGATTGCATGAGTTACATAGATTCAGAAATCTGGTTTGCAGAAATTTAGAACAACTTTTGCTGCAGTAAAAGATGTGCAATTGACAATCAGCTGTCTTCGAGGCTGATTAAATATTTTGCTGCACAAAAACAAATTAAAGAAATCACTGCGGTACACTTCAATCGTCGACTGTTGCAATAACCAACAAACAACTGCTGCTTCTAACACCTGATGGGTATTTATACCTCCCCAGGCATTGTTTCTAGAAAGCCGCAGACCTTCCGAGAACTTTTGCATTTGCAACAATGGGCAGAAGGCAAGCGTCTAGCTCTCCTTGCAAACGCCCAGCTCCAGGCTGCCGCAGCAGCAAAACAATGCCACACGGTGACAATATTTTAGCACATAAAATCTTCATGTTTGTTTCCATGTAGCAAGAAAGTACTGTAGAAACATGAGAAATCATATGCAGAGTCCCTGCTGTTCAAGTGTCTAACAGAGAAATGGTTCATATTCTTGTGAGCAGGTTTAGGAAAACAGAGTGCATTTTTGATAGGAAACCGAAAGTAAATTACCATCTTCGTACAAAGCAAAATCTTGATGATATTGTAGAAAAGTTAAAATGAAATGAAATGTGTAGTGTTTAACCCGCTTTTACTACATACGGCACCGCAAGCGGTGAAAAGTTAAAACAAAGCCTCTTGAAGTCTCTGAAAAAAATGTGCACAGGAGTCAGCAATTTTGTAATATGGCTAGGAACGCCATTAAATTTTTAAAATTAAAACCCAATAAGATAACTGTAGTTCAGGAACTGCAATTCTGTGATAATGTGAATATAGTTAATTTTTTGAATTATAGAATAATCTTAATACTGTGACTTTGTGGGTTTGTTGAAATTAAAAGTCCAGGTTACAAACACTAAAAATTGCTTTTTATTTCCGTAGAAACACACTTTGTACACCAGCAGTCCAGAATTACATCATATACACAATAAAACTTGCAAGGTCATCGACCACAAACAAACAGCTGTTCATGCGCACGATTGACTGCCTGTGGCGGGTGGGCTCCCTTTTATAGATTGGTCACATTCCGGAATGATCCCGAACAATCAAGATGCGGCTAGAACAAAGAACTCTCGAGAAATCCATCGACAAGCTTTTATCTCCACACTGCACTGCCTATCTCTTGGAACTAGTCGCCCGCACCGCCTCGATCAACAATGGGCTTACAACACTACTCACTTTAATGGTCCACATTTAATTCTTTTTAAAGATAAAGCATAATTATTTAGATTTCCATGAAGAATTAATGAATGATAATGCAAGTTTCCTTCTAAGTATGACAAATGTTTGGCAGTACAAAGATATAATTTCCATCTTCTATGAGGAAGTATATGATTATTGTAGTTACAATTTGCACTTGAATTTAAGGTTATAAACATCCAACTCTGCCAGTAAAGAACATGATTTCTAGTAACAAGAAACTTCTTGATAGGCGACTTGTATAAACAAAAGCTTTATTTAATATTAGAGCGATAAATAAAAAGCGAAGAAGTGCCAGATTATCTTTGACCTTAGGTAGTTATATGTTCCACATCTTATGTTAGAGCTAAGTTATTGCATCACTCACTTTATTTATTTTATAGAGATGTGTTATGAATCAATGTACAAGTGTAATAATTTCTTAAGTGTTGTACATTTTGTGCTGAATTTATACATATGTATACTGGTGAGTGCCTGATGCGCTGCTATCTTGCCTTGTACAGCATTTCTCATTTCGTAATCCACATTGAAGGGTATTTGTACAGTAGAATACAACCAGTGAATATTTGTACAAACTACATTTGTATTAATGATTATATATAATTATAAATGTGTCTATTGTTATTTTATTAGCATTATTTTGATTTGTTAGTAGTTTCTTTTGGCCCATTTATTACAGTAAGCATATATTGGTTACATAAATTTTTGTTATATAAACTTGGTGTTTTATTTTTAAATTTAGTTTGTTTTGTACTGCATCCTGACAATTTCCTGAATCTAATATTCCACTATGATAGCTTTACAGATCCCTTACCTTATCATCTGAAGACATGGGTATCAAATAAAAAAGCTCACATATTTAAGTTTTTAATGCAACAATATTGCTCAAGAGAATTGCTGATCTTTGTGTTTTGACATTGTTTAATTTTATCCCCCTTTTTGTAGAACAGATTTTTTTTTTCAGGATAATGGTGTTTACAAACACTATTTCAAAACTTTTTGGTTTTAACATTTATCAAGGTCATAAATTCCAATCCTCTGAGATGTTTGTGCACAAATTCATGGCCTGTAATCCATGTGAATGTTGCCACAGAAGATTTGAGTGGAAAATTTGGAATTATATTTGGTTTTGTTATCAGTTATTTTTCACTTAGCATTTTCATTATTGAGGTATATACAATGATATAACTTCCAGCAAGCACAGAGGAAATGCTACACAGAGAGCACTGACCTGCCATTGAATATAAAGCATCCTTAAGTGTTGAAGAGGAGAAATGGATAAAGGTAAGGTTATATGACGAAGAGAGGCACTTGCACAGTGTGACCACATAGATTGTGATTGCTCTATCCTCCAGAAGAAAGGAACTATAGGCCTTAGAGATGCACAGAAGTTCCTAACAGCCGGAAAACCTGCAGCTGCCTAGAGAGGGCAATAAACGACCCTTCATTAAAGCAGCCATTTAGTGTCACGAGGAATATTGTTTTCTTTTGAGCAAACATCTGCCACAAACGTCACAAAAGCTAAAAACACATCTGAAAGAACTGAAGGAAATGAAATGAAAAAGAAATCATGATAGATGAAATCCCAGCGTCCACCTACCGACCAGGGAAAACAATGAAAAACACAGTGAATGTGGTTGTTGACATGAATTGAAACAAAATTCGAGCTTTGAAGAGAAGACATGTGGAACTGGCTAACAGACCTCCTGGCTAGACCAAAGTGGCACATTAAACAACAATATATTCATCCCTTGCTGATGATATAATGCTTAGTCAAGATTTTTCTACATTGTTGTAATTGGGCTGCCCACCACACCGGTGGGGCCACCGCTATTACAGGCATGTCGGTGGGAGCATGTCGGTCCGACCTCGGTGCCCTTCGGATCTCTCCCCTCAACCCTTCCTCCTAAAGGTCAGATGGAGCCCCTCTTTGCTTCCTTACCTTTACCTTTACTTTTATCATGTTCACAGCTCCTGTATCACTATCCAAATTGCCATCCTCTGTGTTCTAGGGGTAACAAGCTAACCTCTGGTTCCCGAGATGGCGGTTTCAAACCCGGCAGAGGACGATGGATTTTTTCTGGGATAAAAATCTTTAGCATGCTTTCTTCGGTAGGAGAGTAAAGCCGGTAGTCCCATGTGATATTTCGTTATAGGTACAAGGTGAACAGTTGAAATATACTTTGAACTGAACTCAAGGTATACGTTTCATTTGTCCTCTAGATATCTTAAATACTTGATATTTCAATAAGAATTACCTCATATTCCCCTATTTTTAACCTAAAATGACCTCCGCTTAAACTGGGAGCATGAACGTACCTTAACAATGCATTTGAAAACGACTTCTACAGGGGAACAAACTATAGTTTATGTATTATTACTTTGCTCACAGTATACCAGCTAGGGAGAGGAAACAATGTATTTCTTAACTAAAGCTGTTGCGTAGATTTACTGGAGAGATATAGAGATTTCACTGGAAATACATGTTAAAGATTCAGTGTGTATGTGTATTCCTAAACGGCGTAACTCAAAACGAAAAAGTTGATTAAACATCAAACTTTCTATTTAAATTTAGAATTTTCCAAGGATGTGACATGAAGATTTTTAAGAAAATACCTTTCCATGAATGTATTTTCGATATTTTTTACTTTCTCGAAAACTGTTAACAATTAGATTAGAATACTCTAAGTTTAAGGTGTTTGTAAGAACAAAAACATACATATTGTCACGGTGGCAGCGAATGCCTACCGCAAAGGGATTAAGAGCGAGTCACCGCATTCCACGGTTTTTGTTGTTTGCCGCGAGAGAAGTTAAAAAGAAAAGCAGAACACTCAAGGACAGCCGCTGAGATCATGAGCCGTCATCCCGCACTAGTATTCCAGACCTTTCCACTTCGGCACATCTGGAAGATTCGACTTGGAGTGTTATATTCCTTCGATTCGAGAGGTTTCGTTTCCCGAATATACTTATGTGGCAGGCAGGCGAAAAAGCCAGTCTGGAGTTTCTTTCATTTTAGTTGCTAGCTATGAGTTGACCAGCAAGTATTGGAGTGGTTGTGAACAGCTGTTTTCTAAGTTGTCAACAATGGCAAGCAGAGCACTGTTGAAGTACAAGCAGCGCAGTTATCATTGGGCTAATCATTCTGGAGACAAAATGAATTTGGTGCAACTTCGTATTGTTTATTATTTTGTCATTATATCTTCAATTTTCGAAGAATGATCTGTGAAGTCCTCTTCATTCTGTATGACGTTTGCATAATTGGTAAAGTACTAAAAATAGCTAAAACACACTAGATAGTTAGAGGTACACCATTAAATTAAAAACATTATTTATGTGAAATAGTGTTTTGGTAGCGTTAACAATTTCCGAGATATTTTTTGTCATTAGTATGCATTTTCTAATACATTGCTTTTTCAAGCCCGCCTTGGTAGCGTAGATGGTAGCGTGTCTGCCTTACGTTCAAGAGGTCCCGAATTCAAATCTCGGTCAGGGTGAGTTACCTGGATCAGGTTTTTTTCCGGGGTTTGCTATTATCCTTAAGGACGAATGTCGGGTAGCTCTAAGCTCCATGGACTCTGGACTCATTTAAGCATCATTTCACCCATCTCATTCACCGTCCGATATGACTTAACGTTGGAGGACGTAAAATTACAACAAACAAAAAAAAAAAAAAAAAAAATCAAGTTGTGAGTCGCGATTCTATTTTTATCGTGAGGAAGGAATTTCAAAGCTATCAAACAGTCACCTTTTCAAAATCTCACCTACTGTGCCCTTCTTATATCAGTAAGGAACTCTGTACATGCATAAAGAAAGGTTGTCTCTGTCAACACGAAGGCCTGGGTAGAAGATTACATTTCTGTAAGAATTATATGTAGAAGAATGAGCAGCGAAAGTTAAATAAATGCAACACGTCTGAATTTTTTCACATTTAGATAACAGATTTGTGAATGCCATATTTAGAAAATAAATATTTTGAAGAAAATCCGTCCACCTCAGACTATCCTTTATATGTAAAGTTTTTCAACATTGGTTTTCTCAAAAATAGCTCTAACGATTTTAATTCAATAACACTTTTTAGATACTTTTATTACAAATAAAGTGTATACCTTAAATTTTCTATATATGTCTTTGTAAGTCTTCATTGTGGATAACTTTTGCTTAACTGGTGAACCGTAAGAGGTAGGCAAAATCGTAATTAACAAAAAAGTAGATTTCGTAAAAACACAATTTATATCAAATACATTTTTTGGAATGGACTAGCTTGGAGATATTCTTTGTTATTTGACTGAATTCTCCAGTACATCTAATTTCCGTATATGATATGTCGTTATTCGTTTTTTTATCTCTTAGTCATGCAAAATGCACGGAATTTCAAAACCATCAGATAGAGGCCAGCTTTAAAATGTATTAACTATCGCTTAAAGGTCCAATTCACTTCCATATTCTCCTTGCACCTACTAGAAAATTACCATTAAGATATTGTTTATCTCGATTACATGAAGTACAAGCAATTTTCCATTAAGTACAATTCGACTTGATATTCAGTTGTTCTAAAACAAGATTTGCTTTAGTAACTAAGGAGCCCATTATAAGATTGACAATACTTAGGAACCGCTGTTGGATCGTTTCACCTACCTAGACCAGGGGTGAAAGTTTGGTCAGGACTTGACAATACCGAGTAGGTACATTCCTGTAGAAGTGCCCGAGGCAAAGTTGTGCAACATGTCGCAAATTAAAGCCGCTCTGTTCTGCCCACATTTCCCCAATAAAACCCGACAGACCTCCCACCATGCACATCATTACCTCTAATGCATCAATATCTACACGTAACGTCTGCTCCTTTCAAACAAAACTTCAATCTGGTGCAACTGATCGAATGTGCTGCACTCTTGTGCAAGTTATTCCTTTAGAGCAGTGGTGGCTGGTAGGTTAAATTATTGGTGGTGCACAAATGAAAAATAAAATACAGAGTAGTAGTGACTCACCTATTTATACAGATTCTCTGCTCTACTCTCCTTAGACATGGCGAATCTATCGATAACTTTTGCGTTGAAGTCGCTGATCTTCATAACAAAATCTCTCTCAATTGAAAACATTGCTAATGCTGACAATCGGTCATGTGACATTGTGTTCCCAAGGAAAGCTTTTATTCTTTTTAAAGTTGAGAGAAACAGCATTCTGCTTCAGCGGTAGATACTGGCATAGTTAACAGTACTCGGAGGAGTTTGACATATTCGCCGAATGTAGCACATAAATTGTTTTCCTTAATGAAGTCCATCAAGCACAAAGCGCCGGACATTCCGCGAAATTCTTCTCGACTGTAAATTACCGCCAGTTCTCTACGAATTTTTGTTCCAATGATAAAAGGATAGAACCTTATTGTTTCTCTAAGGGAATCCTCTAGAAATGTCTTAGAAATTTTCTTGATGAAACAAAGTTGAGGCTACCAGATGCCCCGTGAAGCTAAATCTGTCCTTTGCTTCTCTAAGAATGTCACATGCTTCAAGAGCTTCTCTTCTTTTCACATCATGATCTTCTATTCTTCTCCTCTTCGTGTTCCTCGATATCCACGCTATTTCTTACCTTTTGCACTTCCCTTTCAAATGCATTTAGCTGGGCGATGACAAATGTTGCATTGCAGTCTCGTTTCTGCAGCTGATTGTACAAAATGTCCACATGTAGCATGATCTTGTAGAAGAAAGACAGCCAGAATACAAAATTATAATCTTTCAAAGTGGCCATAAACCCAGAAGCCTGAACAAGTGTGGCGTTGTTGTTTAACAGAGCTCTCTTCTGAATAACCTCCATGCATTTAATTAAATTCTCCCTGTGTTCGAAAAGCAGAGCACACAGAAGCTAAGCCTGAAGGTCACGCTATAGCCGTTGCTAAGAGTAGGAGGAGCTAGGTTTATAAACCTCCATTTAAGTAATGTATAAGAAGTCACTTCCATCTCTTCACCTTCCCGCAACACCCTCAGAGAGCCTACATTTGGGCGAAATCTTAGGTTAACTCTTCGCTGCAAACCTGCGGCTCCTACAGCTAACCTCTGTTTATTTCGACTTCTGCGGTCATGGGCAGCTACAGACGATAAGCGTAATTGAAACATGTTTGTATATAAAACAATGCAAACAAGTACAGCTTTAATGTGCAAAATGCACCTGTTGTATATTCAGAATCAGTGGGTGTAGCGCAAACCTGGAACCTTATGGAGGAACCGGCCCTGCTTTTGAGCCCACGTATTCTTACAGTCGAGACAGTCCTTTGTACAAATTATTTTGTTAGGTATTAGATACAGTGGGAATAGTTGAATGCACACACTTTAAAGCAACAGTCAAACCTTTAGCTGATCGACATGTGGTGCCTTTGAAATATTTTTCCCTTGCATGATAAGACAAAAAAGGAGTAACGACTACCTATTTAGACAATAAGTATTTGCAAATTCAAACCAATAACACGAAATATCTAAGCATTGTTTAGGATTAGGATTACTACGGAGGGGATTCGGCACTGCGACCAGTCTTGATCTACTGTAGCTATGTCCCCAAGTGGGACATACCCGGGATGAAAGACGAGATGAGAGGGGAAGGGCAGTCGTCCCAATGAGTCATTACAGTGCAGAAGGCAAGGTCTCTACATTTTACTTAGATGGAAACCTCCCCGACAGGCCAGGACAAATGACGTTCCCACCTATTGTGGTACGCAAACGGTCCCAGCTGCAGGTTCGGAGACCGGCGATCGAGGAGGAATTGGTTCACTCAGATCATATCATCCTGCCATGCAGCGCCGGGATACCCGCCGATACTTAAGCTTCCAATGCGTCAAGCGCTCACAGCCTAGTGTTTTCACTTCCGCGATTACCGCGGTGTCAGTCATCTCTATGAATATCTTTCTTCATTCTCTATGTATCTTCTTTGTATAAAGGACTTACCTCTCCAATATTTATAAGTTAGCTCCTGGGTTAAGATGTCTGTCTCTAGAGCAGTTGGTAGAATGAATGGCGGTGAAAACGGAGAACACGAAGAAAACCCATCAGATGCCACTTTGTTTTCAAGTAATACATAAAAAAAGAGCAGAACGGTCTAACCATTTAGCAATGGCGCCGCTAAATATGAATAAATGTCCTGATATTAAAATATGGAATACAGAAACCTTGGACTTAAAGTATGATTAATAATTTTGCATAATTAATACATAAACATTAGAACGCTACAAAACAGCTTAGCGTGCCAATTTTTACATCTGTTGATACCGTTAGACTCTAGACTAGTTCATAATGCAAAATATACTGCAGTGTCACCAAAGTATAATCCAACTCTTTAAAAGCTTTTACTTTCTATATTACATAGAGTAGGTAAAAGTATTGTATTCCACCCAAAAATTCTATGTTGATATTTTACCGAAAAACATGTATTGACGTCTCTGAAACAACAAAGATATTCTAAGAAAAAGGGCATATGTATGTATATATTATTCGTAAACGAAATGTAGAATAAATACCAAATTCTCGTACGACATAAAGCTTTTAGGAAAATTCCCTTTAATCCAAACTATTCTTTACGTGGAAGATTTCTTCCTTTTTATGTTCTAAGAAAAAAATCTCTAACGAAATTAAAACATCCTTAATATATTGAAAAGCCAAATAGACCTTATCCTAAATTTTCTGGAAATATACTAGGAATTCATCTTCGTTTGGAAGTAATTTTATTTTCCTGGCAAGAACAGAAACAAATGAAGTTCCAAAAAAGATGTAGATCTCTTTAAAAACACCCAATTTGTCTCAAATGACTTTTGTTATGGGTCAAACATTTTCGAGGTGTTCAATGTTATTGGTTAGAAATTTTTGAAGTGCTGTCTCCATTCAGTTGTTTCTTCCTGTAATGAAAATACCCTACTCAAACATATGACTGTCTCTTAGGTTTTCCCCATCCCCTTTGTATCTTTAAAATGTATCAAATTAACTTCAATTGTTTACGTCGATATATAAAGTAGACAGAAAAAGAGGATTTTGTAAGAATAGTTGTAGAAGTTATCCATATAAAACTAAACCATAGGGGTAGAAAAGGTCAGATGAATATAACACATTTATTTGAATTGCTATCCCTATTTAATCGACTCCCGCATTATTATGTAAAACGTAGAATTTAAAGGACTGACTCTGTCCCTCATGTGCCCACCTGCAATAATGCATCTACAAGGTTTAATGGGGTAGGAATACAGTATACAGAAAATGATACGAGTGTAACAATGGATTTCTAACTTCTCTGCTACAATAAATAGAGAAAATAATTGCATTCAACCGACAAATACGAGATAACGTGTTCTGAGACTCAATGAAGAAAATACCAAATTGATATTTAAGTTGAAGTTTTCTCAAGAATGCGAAACAATGATTTTCGAAAATGAAAAAAAAAATCCTCGCATGCCAAAGGTATCCATTGAGATGGAGTGTAACTGGACTATTAGAACTTATTCTTTCTCATAAAATGAAAATAAATAAAATTACGGCGATAAAAGAAATTATTTATCCTACAGATGATCAATATTTTATGAGGTGTAAGCATCAGGATAATCTTAAAGGAGTTTCTCTCGCACATCAGTAAAATGTAGTGACAGAATCGTCTGCATACACCAATGCTGACCACAGATTAGAATAGCAAAATTGGACCAGCTAAACCACCGCTCAAACAATTGCACAGCGAGACCATCAACGTATACGCTGTACAAGAATGTTATCTATGTGTTAGCGATAACAAAAGTAAGTTCAGTACATCGTCCAGCACTATCAGATATCAGAGAACCTCTATGTTATGAGGTTGGTATATAATGCTTCTCAAAGTTAGAAGTTAGTGAACAATAGAGTAAATAAAACGTACAAGATACCAAAGTAAATAAGAAAATAAACTGTGCCTATTACAAAGCAAAATAGTGAATAAATTCAGTGAACGTCAGGCAGAACTGAGAAGCAGTGGCGGCTGGTGGGTTAAATTATTTGTGGTGCACAAATGAAAAATAAAATACAGAGTAGTAATGACTCACCTATTTATACAGATTCTCTGCTCTACTCTCCTTAGACCTGGCGAATCTATCGATAACTTTTGCGTTGAAGTCGCTGATCTTCATAACAAACTCTCTCTAATGAAAGCATTGCTAAAGCTGACAATCGGTCCTGTGACATTGTGTTCCTAAGGAAAGTTTTTATTCTTTTTAAAGTTGAGAAACAGCATTCTGATTCAGCGGTAGACATTGGCATAGTTAACAGTACTGGGAGGAGTTTGACACATTCGCTGAATGTAGAACATAAATTGTTTCCCTTAATGAAGTCCATCAAGCACAAAGCGCCGGACATTCCACGAAATTCCTCTCGACTGTAAATTACAGTCAGTTCTCTACGAATTTTTGTTCCAATGATAAAAGGATAGAACCTTATTGTTTCTCTAAGGGAATCCTCTGGAAATGTCTTAGAAATTATCTTGATGAAACAAAGTCGAGGCTACCAGATATTCCGTGAAGCTAAATCTGTCCTTTGCTTCTTTAAGAATGTCACATACTTCAAGAGCTTCTCTTCTTTTCACATCATGATCTTCTATTCTTCTCCTCTTAATTGCAGTTTCTTCGTGTTCCCCGATATCCACGCTAATTCTTACGTTTTGCACTTCCCTTTCAAATGCGTTTAGCTGGACTGCATTGCAGTCTCGTTTCTGCAGCTGATTGTACAAAATGTCCACATGGGGCATGATCTTGTAGAAGAAAGACAGCCAGAATACAAAATTATAATCTTTCAAAGTGGCCATAAACCCAGAAGCCTGAACAGGTGTGGCGTTGTTGTTTAACAGAGCTCTCTTCTGAATAACCTCCATGCATTTAATTAAATTCTCCCTGTGTTTGAAAAGCAGAGCACACAGAAGCTAAGCCTGAAGGCAGCGCTATAGCCGTTGCTAAGAGTAGGAGGAGCTAGGTTTATAAACCTCCATTTAAGCAATGTATAAGAAGCCACTCCCATCTCTTCACCTTCCCGCAAACCCCTCAGAGGACCTACATTTGGGCGAAATCTTAGGTTAACTCTTCGCTGCAAACCTGCGGCTCCTACAGCTACCTCTGTTTATTTCGACTTCTGCGGTCATGGGCAGCTACAGACGATAAGCGTAATTGAAACATGTTTGTATATAAAACAATGCAAACAAGTACAGCTTTAATGTGCAAAATGCACCTGTTGTATATTCAGAATCAGTGGGTGTAGCGCAAACCTGCAACCTTATGGAGGAACCGCCCCTGCTGAGAAGTAGATTTTATGGTGGTGTGCACTGCCCCATGTTCTTTGGACATGTTAAATGTTTGCGAAGAAAGTTTAAGAAACGGTGCGGGTGAACTAGTGTAAAGTGGGAAACTCATGGTGAAGCTTATCAATCCCAGATGCATGAATCTTGGCGTTAGTACGAATTGCTTTCGTTTGTAATGAATGTGAGTTTATTAACGGCACCACAAACAGAAGTTGCATAAGTGATTCATGTTCTCAGAACAGATATACGTAACATCAGTCAAGAAGCCGCCGTCGATTGCCGGTGAATGCTAAAGTAAGCTGAACAGATCAGACAACCATGCTTTGTAACGAGAATTTCACGAAGCCTACTATCAAACAGTACATGAAGATACTCAACCGAATTTGTATTGGAGAAGGAAGGGATATTATCCTGCTGCTCATAAGGTTGCCCTGGCTTTATCTTTGTTAATAGAAACCAGGGGCGGTTCCTCCATAAGGTTGCAGGTTTGCGCTACACCCAATGATTCTGAATATACAACAGGTGCATTTTGCACATTAAAGCTGTACTTTTTTGCATTGTTTTATATACAAACATGTTTCAATTACGCTTATCGTCTGTAGCTGCCCATGACCGCAGAAGTCGAAATAAACAGTGAATAGCTGTAAGAGCCGCAGGTTTGCAGCGAAGAGTTAACCTAAGATTTCGCCAAAATGTGGGCTCTCTGAGGGTGCTGCGGGAAGGTGAAGAGATGGGAGTGGCTTCTTATACATTGCTTAAATGGAGGTTTATAAACCTAGCTCCTCCTACTCTTAGCAACGGCTATAGCGTGACCTTCAGGCTTAGCTTCTGTGTGCTCTGCTTTTCGAACACAGGGAGAATTTAATTAAATGCATGGAGGTTATTCAGAAGAGAGCTCTGTTAAACAACAACGCCACACTTGTTCAGGCTTCTGGGTTTATGGCCACTTTGAAAGATTATAATTTTGTATTCTGGCTGTCTTTCTTCTACAAGATCATGCCACATGTGCACATTTTGTACAATCAGCTGCAGAAACTAGACTGCAATGCAACAATTGCCATCGCCCAGCTAAACGCATTTAAAAGGGAAGTGCAAAAGGTAAGAAATAGCGTGGATATCGAGGAACACGAAGAAACTGCAATTAAGAGGAGAAGAATAGAAGATCATGATGTGAAAAGAAGAGAAGCTCTTGAAGTATGTGACATTCTTAGATAAGCAAAGGACAGATTTAGCTTCACGGGGCATCTGGTAGCCTCAACTTTGTTTCATCAAGAAAATTTCTAAGACATTTCCAGAGGATTCCCTTAGAGAAACAATAAGGTTCTATCCTTTTATCATTGGAACAAAAATTCGTAGAGAACTGACTGTAATTTACAGTCGAGAGGAATTTCGTGGAATGTCCGGCGCTTTGTGCTTGATGGACTTCATTAAGGAAAACAATTTATGTGCTACATTCAGCGAATATGTCAAACTCCTCCGAGTACTGTTAACTATGCCAATGTCTACCGCTGAAGCAGAATGCTGTTTCTCAACTTTAAAAAGAATAAAAACTTTCCTTAGGAACACAATGTCACAGGCCGATTGTCAGCATTAGCAATGCTTTCAATTGAGAGAGATTTTGTTATGAAGATTAGCGACTTCAACGCAAAAGTTATCGATAGATTCGCCAGGTCTAAGGAGAGTAGAGCAGAGAATCTGTATAAATAGGTGAGTCACTACTACTCTGTATTTTATTTTTCATTTGTGCACCACCAATAATTTAACCCACCAGCTGCCACTGATAGAAACTTCTTAGATAATGCACTGATTATTCTTGTAAGGGTGAGAGGGGAACTGCCGCGCTTCTCGGACCTGTGATAAGCATCTATGAACGCATCAATGGAATGCGCAGGAATTACATGACAAACAGATGTTATGTCCACGTGGAGTAATCAGTGATTTATCTGAGAAGTTTCTATTAACAAAGATAAAGGTAGGATAACCTTTCGGGCAGCACAATAATACCTGCAAGGATGTAGCTAGAAGACTTTAGCCTCCTTTTTGTAGCCATTCGAGTAACTGCCGAGGCCAAGAGAAATACTGCAGTCATGACAGCTCTACACAGATTACAATAGTTGAGGACGGTATCGTTAACATTCATAGCTGTATAAGTGGCAGTATATTGGGGTAAGTTCGATATTAAAAATAAAAGATATAAGGATGCACCTCTGTGGATTACATAGTAAGGTTTCTACAGACTTTTTATTTTGAGGTCTTCCTATTCCTTCAGCAATCCGCGCCATTCTGCCCTTCTACTCTCACTGAATTCGTCGAATCATAATCCTTTTTGGTCTAATGACAAGACAAAACAATATTGTGTATAATATAATACATTTAAACTTCCAGTTGATCTGTTGTTATAACAGGACTCCAGCAAATTCGGTAATCCTTATTTCTTTTAATAATGCGTTACCAAATACCTGGTCGTATCTGTTCAAATCCGTTCCGTGCAGTAAGAGGTTAGCGCTACTTCAAAAAGCTTGAGTTATGTTCTAGTTCATCGGCTAGTCACTTATATAAGACGCTGTGAGGTACGTAGTGATAAAGGTAAAGATCCAGGGGCGCTCGCAACCGGGACAGAGTACTCATAACCTCTCCTTCCTGGGCGGTAGGAATGAGGGAAGGTCCGGATGAAGACGTGCACAAGCCTGAAAGGGGTTCCTAATGTTTCCAAATCATCCAATGCCACCTAGCCTATATATACCCTAATCCTGGGGGTTCCCAGAACGGAAGCTAAAGTCTGTTTAGTTAACTCATGTGCAGTCGAGTGTCGTGTACCGACAGTCGCGGCAGACAGACGTGTTTCGTGCGCGCTGCTTCCGTGAGTGTTACAGTGTAACTGTGTTTAACTGTGGAATACGATATCTTCTAGTGAATTGTATTTTCACAATCAGTGCAAGCAGTGTTCTTCAACTAACGTGTACTAGTGCCCTTTGGGTACAGGTGTGTTTCTTTCTCTTTCTCTATTTTTTTTTCTTTTCTTTCCTCACCTATTATGTCTCTCACGCCGGAAACTACCGGCCATCTAGTACGCTCAGCTATCGATATGGTTTATAATACCACTAGTGAATTTCCACAGTTACCAGTGCCTCTACAGCAAGCTCAACCAGTGTCTACGCAGCCAACCCAGGTTTCTCGCACCAATACTTTTAATCCTAATTCACCAGTGCGTCAATCACCCTTACGCCCGTCACAATTACATCTTACCACGTCAACTGCTGCTATAGTTACCGCTAAAACTACGAGTGACGTTATCATGCATGAGACTGCCCCATCTAACAGTTCACCTGCAACCAGCTCTAGTCGCGCTGCTACACATGCTGCTGCCACAGCTGGCCCAAATAAACGTCGCTGTACAGCTGCCCCATCAGAACAAACAAGTGCCTCGCGCTATGCTTACACTGTTTCCACGCACAACCGCTTCGCACTACTAGAAGACAACACAGCCATGGACGAGACAAGCAACTCCGAGACACCTAAGGAAAAAGTTCCACCAATTTGCTTGCGCAACATTGATAACTATCAACTTCTATTACAAGATCTAAAAAATAATGTTACCTCTGAATTTCACACAGAGCTTCGCGGGTCTATCCTTAAGGTTCATCCCTCTACTTCTGACGATTTCCGTAAACTTACTACATACTTCAGCTCCATACAACAGGAATACTACACTTACAGAAATCCGACAGATAAGCTTTTCTCGGTAATTATCCGAGACATCCCTCCTTCGCTCACTGATAAGGAAATCTATGACGAACTGCGCTTACAGAACTACCCAGTGCGGAAGGTCACTCGACTTATGAATCGGTCGAAACAACCCATTCCTCTCTGTGCGGTGGAATTGTTAAATAGCGATGATGGTAAAGCTATACTCAACCTAACTCGCCTGTTCTACAGTGTTGTTAAGGTGGAACATCGCCGTCGTAACACTGACATACCGCAATGCACCCGCTGTCAGAATTACGGTCACACAAAGAACTATTGTCAGCTGACCCCGAGGTGTATTCGCTGTCTAGAGAATCATCACTTCTCACAGTGCACTAAACCGAGAGATACTCCAGCTCAGTGTGTTCATTGTCATGAAAACCATCCAGCTAACTACCGAGGTTGTCGGCATTATTTAGAACTGAAATTCAGAACACAAAATAGCAACACAAGGCAACAGCCTGGGAATTCTCATCGCTCCCGTCCCCTACAACAATCAGACAATCCTGCACAGCAACCATTACAACCCCCAGCTGCATCACCAGTACCTCCAACTTCTTCACCAGCAACTTATGCTAGTGTAACTTCTGCTTCCTCAACGAGGCGTACTACTGCACAACAAGATCCCTCTGACTCTTCATCTCTCTCGGCTCTGCTAATTAGCCTGTTCACTCAACTTCTAAATTCTTTATCCACGTTCCTCACTCCTCTCTTACAGCAATTTACACAATGTTTCCAAAACGCTCTTCTAACTACTTTCCGAAATGGTGGCGTATAATAGGCCATCTCTTTCATCACTCACTCTCCTGAACTGGAACGCTAATGGCATACGCACTAAACGTGCCTCCTTCGCTGCCTTTCTCAGCTTGCACAGTATAGATGCTGCCTGTATCACCGAGACTCATCTTCTCCCGAATGAACGTTTCTCTGTTCCAGGCTACAAGATTTATAGATTTGATCGGAATGCACCTACCGCCTCTGGGGGAGTAGCTGTGCTAGTTAAACGTTCTCTGACTCATCATGAAATATTCCTACCTGTGATTCCCGGTTTCGAGGTAGTAGGCGTTAAACTCTCTCTTCGCGATAGCAACGATCTCGTCCTAATGAGTGCTTACAAGCCCCCAAATAGTAAGCTTAATACTCACTATTTCTCTTTCCTTTTCCCAGCAGAAAGCTGCACTCTCTTGCTAGGGGATTTGAACTCGAAGCACACTTCTTGGGGCTGTAGGGTCACAAACCCGAATGGACGACGTCTGTTTGACACTATTAATGCCACTGGTCTTCACATACTGGCTCCCACAGAACCAACTTACTATTCTGGTAACCCACAGGTAGCTCCTGACATTTTGAACATTGGGGTACATCGCAATATACGATTACCTGCATCGATTTCTGCACTGCCAGCGCTCGATTCCGATCACTGTCCAGTGTTGGTCACATTTAACCTCACTCCAGATATTTTGCCACAAATCCCGCGACTCATCGATGGTTTTGTCAACTGGGACATCTTTCGCACACACCTGGATGCTGCACTCCACACATCTTATCAACTGGGTACTGCGGATGCCATAGACACTGCCGTCCACCATTTTACCTCTGCCCTCTCTTCCAGTGTACGATCCTCTACTATCCGCAGTCCTCAACCTCGTCATTTCCCCTCCTTGCCTATCCATATTACTCAACTCATCCAAGAGAAACATCGCATCCGTCGACTGTGGCAACGTCAGCGTCTACCCTGGCTGCGCCAAAGATTAAATAGTCTCATTCGACAAGTACGGACCGCACTAGAGCAACACCGATTTCAGGAGTACCAGCGACAATTAGCCAATATCCGTCCCGGAGATCATACCTTATGGAACATCACTAAGAGGATTCTCCGAGAGCCGACAGTGATTCCACCTCTTCAGGTTGATGGGACCCTTTTGAGTGACTCTGCTGCCAAGTGTGACGCTCTAGCTACTCACTACGAGCGTACATTCACGCCTAACACCTGTCTTGACTCTAATATTCCCTCTTCCGTGGACAGGGAACTCCTTGAGTACCAACTTCGTCCTACAGCGCACAACAGAATTTCGTTCACTACTCCACGTGAATTGTCCCGCTTTATCCATCGTCTTCCCGTTAAAAAGTCTCCCGGTCATGACCTTATCCCTAACGTTGTGCTGAAGAATTTGACAAACAAAGCCCTAGCTTATTTATCATCAATCTTCAATGCTGCTCTGCGCATTGGTCATTTTCCATCTACATGGAAACATGCGGAAATTATAGTCTTCCACAAGCCCAACAAGCCAAAAAATCTTCCCTCAAGTTACAGACCAATCAGCTTATTACCTACACTTTCTAAGCTTTTTGAAAAGATTATTCATCAACGTATTTCTCATTTTTTGATTCATAATCAGATAATTCCGTCTTTTCAGTTTGGCTTTCGCCCGAAGCATGCTACCACTCACCAATTGCTCAGAATCACGCAGTCTATTATTCAAGGTTTCGAAAACAGGCAATACACCGTAGCAGCATTCCTAGATATCGCCCAGGCATTCGACAAGGTGTGGCACAGTGGACTACTACTTAAAGCATATCGCATTGGTCTCCCTTATTATCTGATACAAATCATAGCAAGTTTTCTCACCAATAGAACCTTTGTGGTGCGCATTGCTGGTTTCACATCCACCCGACGGCCTATTTTAGCAGGTGTACCTCAAGGTTCAGTACTTGCACCACTCCTCTTTAATATATTCACTTATGATCTTCCTGATATAGCTCCAGTTTGTACGGCGTTATACGCAGATGATACTGCTCTCTATTATTCTCACGCCAATATTCTTCATGCCATTCAGAAACTGCAAATTGCCCTAGATCAATTAGCTCATTGGTTCTCTCACTGGCGCATTTCCCTCAATACTAACAAGACAGAGGTTAAGATCTTCTCTTTACGACCTTATAGGGATCCTCCTTCACTACGGCTGCTGGGGGAACCGCTCTCATGGTTACCAAGCAATGTGCCAGTGAAATACCTTGGGGTTTTACTGGACACTCGACTTACTTGGAACGCCCACATCTGTCGGTCTGTTACGCTTACGTTTGCCCGGCTATCAAAACTGTACCCTCTACTCAACAGGCGCACTTCACTTGGTTATGAATCCTCCCTGCTTCTTTACACATCTCTAGTCCGTCCCATTTTTACCTATGCAGCTCCAGTCTGGGGTGGCACCAGTAAGACTAATCTCCGCCGACTGCAGGTACTACAAAACAGGGTGCTTCGCACAGTTACAAACGCTCCATGGTTCATCCGAAACCAGCAGCTGCACCATGAGTTTGGTCTTCTACCCGTTCACCAATACATCCGACGCCTGGCACGTCCATTCTTTTACAATCTCCAGGAGGTCCCTGGAGCTGTTACCTACCGTCTCGGCTGTCGCACTCGCCAGCCAACTCGCCTGAAGCGCAGACTGCCCCAAGATCTTCTCCTGAGTGACGTCTCCAGCACAGATGACTCAGACACGTGATTAATGCCATCAGACTTTAAGTTCTCAATTGTGTTACAGTTATCCTCCATATTTAGTTAGAGGAGTCGTTCATGGCTACCTCCATTGTTATGTGTCCTGTTCCTATATATCTTATACCAAACATCTGTAAAGCATAATTGCTGATCGATGGATAAAATAAATAAAAAAAAAAAAAATGTGCAGTCGGCCGCTGCCTTTGACGAACCCTTATAATCGTTTTACAACCCTGGCCCACCTCCTCGCAGACCTTTCTGCAAGGTTGTCACCTTTCTCGATACGTCACGGGTATGGTACGAGGTATCGTCTAAATAAATTATCTTATGTCCATTACTGCAAAACTTTCTTAGTTTTGACGATATATTGCCAAGCTACAATTCTACTGGATTCCATAATAACCCTTAAATTATTCAATGTGCGGTATTTGTAACCCAGCTCCTTTAGGAGACCGCGCAAAGTACAGTGCCCATAAGGAAAATCAGAAATTTCTTGCAAATGTGCAACCAATTCGTCTAAGATGGGCGCTCTCCCTTTTGCATAGAATCTATCAATTTCTCGACGAATTAAATCGCATATGAAATTATCTACTTTAGAGAAACGTTTCCTTTTGTTGCAAATTAATTGTTCTTTCACACTAGCCGTGTGTAGGACGCACTATGAAAGGGTAGAGCCAGACTGAAAATTTGCATTATTTGCATTAATTGTACCTAATAGTGGTTAACTATAAAGACCGGGCCTTAAAGTACTTACAGCATAGTAAGTCGCCATTAAGGTAGTTGTCTCATGTGTTTATGAGAACTCCTAGAGGTTTACCGGGAAAAACACGAGTCAGTTGGAGAATTTAATGTCATGTTGGCAAGTAGGCCATAGTAGCTCAATGGTTTAGAGCGCCTGGACGGAGACCAGAAGATCCGTTGTTCAAATCCCGGCTATGGCATTGAATTTTTCAGTTTGGCTCTACCGTTTCCTTTTGTTTTCACACTTGATCGGTGTCTTTGGTATTTCTTTTGTCACAATATTTCTTACTGTATGTCTGTGAATACCCAGAATTTATCATCATTGCATGCCCGCTTAGCAAGATTATTTCTCAGCACATATTTATGTGTTCAAAACAAGCGCTTGAATTTGCTTAGAAACAGTTCCCGTTGAAACTTTGTGTTTTGAGGCTTTTCCAGTAATATAACTCGGCCCAGTTATTCACACTATTGTCTTCACTTTGATTATGTTCACTTGACTGAAAGTAATCTACTACTTGATTTGCATTTATCACTGCAGTTCCCTCCCACGGTCTCCACATCGTGACACACAACGAATTTCTGTACGTAATGAAACAGATCAACTGGAAGTTGGAACTTTGGCAACTGAGACTCTACGTGGAGTAGACATGCGTCTGTCACTTCGAGAAAATCAGGGTTGCTATTGGTCCTCAACGACAGTGTTCCATTTCTGAAGTGTGGAAATAGATTTATGACGGTCATTAGTGGGCGGGAGGCTCAGGTTTCTTTGACTCCGAACTGCACACGCGTTAACTAAACAGACTTTACCTGAAGGCGGTTCCTAACTGACCATTCCCGAACAACGCAAGGATGAAGCCTCTATCGCACATCGCCGAGCACTACTGCTTGGTTCTATTACCTGGAACAGCTGACAATGGAGCAAATAAGAGATAAGAAACTCGTGGCAGAACTGAACCATTCTAGTATTTACTACCTACCAGGAAATCCGCAAAACGCCATGGGTAAAAATAGACGGTCGCCGGGAACTGAACCTGGGACATCATACAACATCACCTCGGATACATCTCGTATAGAATTGAGAAACAGAAAAGAAATGCGTGGATTAAATGAACATAATATATTAGATGAATATGTTACTTGTACAATAAGTTTGACAGACTTATCACTCATAACCCCAAGAGCTGTTACAAGCTTATCTGATGAAACTCGTAACCTCGAGTGATATTTATTAACACTATATCATGAATAAAATGTAACAGTTTAGATAATAATTATCTTCTTCCTGTGTGGCTTGAAATCAAGTCATCATTGTGTCAGCTATCAGATTACTGCATACTAAAAAAAAAGGGAATAGTAACCGCTGCTACCAACAATAGGAATGGAAAATAGTTAAAATTAAGATACGCTAAAATCAGAACACGTTAAAGATATTTCAGTGTATCACATTGGACGACCTCACTGCATACGAATTAATGTTTTATCCGATAAAATAACACCCGGGAATAAAACCCTCGCCTCCAGAGGTGATATCAAACTCGGGCGCATTCTATGGCAGGGAACCAGAGTACTGTTTGCCCAGGTAAGAAAGCAAGCTAGAGGAATGTGTAACGTGATCACTTTTGCTGTCTCCTCGGTGTTAACGCTCACCTTCCCAGCATGACAAAGATGGAAGGCTCGTTTGAAACACACAAGTGTTGTCACATAACTCACCTGTACATAATACCTATCGCTGCATTTACTACAACAAACATTAGATCTGGCAACAAGGGTGAGTCTTATACACTCATTTCCTAGTAACCAGATCCATTACCGGAGCAGATAAACAATTCAAGCTCCTCTGCCCTTCATTCCCCTCTAGCCTTCCTATCGTGGGCATACTGTACAACGCTCCAGCCCACTAAGCCACGGTGCAGGACACACTATTTTATTCTATGATAATACAATCAGTATGGAAGGAGGTGGGTGAAATTCTAAGCAGAAAATAAAGCATAGCAATAAAAATAAAGTGAAAACTGATAAATAAACTGTGTATTTAAGATTTCTGGGTTCTGAGAAGCACACAAAATGATAAAAAAATGAACTCGGTTGTCCTGCACTTTGAATATAAATACGAGGGCTGTTCAATAAAGAATCATCGTAATTTTTTACGGTCATAATTTTTTGCACTAAAATTCAGTCTTACTATTGTGACTTTGTGGGTTCGTGAAATTAAAATTCCAATTACACAAACTCAAAATTTTCTTTATTTCCACCGAATTACAGTTGGAACACTTGCCGATTACATAGAATTACGTAGCGCACACAATTACAATTCACCAGTTCGTCTGTCACAGTTCCACTCTGCACTCGCAATTACGTACACCCCTCCGATGCATGTACACAGTCTTCCAGTCCGTTCCATCACAGGGCGCTCCTCACGGCTCCTCGCCAAGAAGTGAACTGACTCGCCAACTACAGGCCTTATATAGGAAAGATCGCCGTTTCTGGAAGGTTCACGGCGCCCACAATTATCCCGAGGTTTCGAGACGTCTGGTGGGAGGGGAAAGAGTCGGTACAGTGCTCGCGCCGCTCTCCTAATCATCCCTTCAGTTAGTGACACGAGACAAATGGATAGGCGTGGCCTAAATGCTTTCCGTCTGGCCCTACTGCCGGCCGGTTCTATAGGGAGTTCCGACGTTCGGGTGACACTATATTCTGTTAGTTTAATGTGAAAAAAACACGACGTAGTAGTTTCATTGTTGGTACTCCTGGTTCCCGCCTGTGAGAATCAAGCAAGTTCAGATATGTATCGCCTACCGCTGCAATGCAGTTAAAGTTGCTGTTAGAGGAAGATCCGGAATTTCTTTCAAACGTAATCACTGCTGATGAAACTTGGCTACATCATTTTGATCCTGAGAGCAAACAGCAAAGCTCAGTGTGGAAATCTCCTTCATCACCAACCTCCAAAAAAAGCAAAAGTGGTTGCTTCTGCTGGGAAAGTTATGGTCATCTCATTCTTTGATATTAATGGAAAGGTTTATCAGCATGTTGTACCTGCACATACATCAGTAACTGGACAATACTACAGGGATGTCCTGGAAACATTGCAGGTCCATATCAGGCACAAAATACCATATTTCCACGAAGCAGGCTGGATGCTGCACCACGATAATGCGCGGCTGCATATTGCCAATGTTGTTGCTGAATATCTTGAAAAAATCAACGTGAAGTGCATTCCTCACCCTCCCTATAGTCCGGATTTAGCCCCATGTGACTTTTTTTCTATTGCATAACTTGAAGAAACGCCTTCGTGGAAGTCATTATCCATCATCAGAAGCAGTGGTGACGGCTGCGGAGGCGATTTTGATGGATCTCTCAAAAAATGGTTTCCGGCATGTCTTTGAAGACTGACAGAAACGCTGGGGCAATGCATCGCATTCAGGGGAGACTATTTTGAGAAGGGCCATCAAAAT